>JAGDQP010006786.1:16491-70472 GCA_022664845.1 Lepisma saccharinum | reverse complement strand
CTTTTCGTACACTTCGATCAATATTCCAGCACCTACCTATCTCGGTACCTTGCAGTTAATTTGGGCAGCTACTTTTTGTATATTACCTTTCTATAGGACGTAGATTCTTTTAGCAAAAATTCAGGGTAGGTTTTCATATCATTTCAGTGACTGTGAGACATAGTTTCAGTTACCTCGAAAGTCCGAAAATAAAATTCAAACCCCTGATACATATACAACCCGCAACGGAACAATGTAGTGTGGGTTGTGTGGTTAAAAGGCAGTTACAACAAGTTTAAAATATCTTTTTAACTAAAACCTAATAAACAATAACTACAGATAACTTAATTCAAAGAAAGAAGGAAATAAATAAATAAGGAGCCAAATAAAGAGAGAAAGTAGGAAGGGAAGAAAGAGAAAGGAAAATGAAGAGAAAAAAGAAAGAAGAAAAGAAGCCAAAGAAAGAAAGAGAAAGGGGAAGAACGAAAGAAAGAAAGAAGGAAAAGTAACAAGAGAAAGGAAGAAATACAGCAGGAAGGACAAAAAGAAGAAAAAGTAAGAAAATAAAGGAAGAAGAACAGAAAGAACGAAAGTATGAAAGAAGGTAAAGGAACGGTAGAAAGAAAAAAGAAGGAAGGAAAGAAAGAAAGGAAGAAAGAATTTAAAGAATGGAAGGAAAAAGAAGGATAGAAAGAGAAGAATGGAATGAAAGAAAGATAAGGAAGAAAAATAAGGAAGGAAAGAAAGGAAGGACAGAAAGAAGGAATGAAAGAGGAAAGGAAGGAAAAAGAAAAAGATGGAAGGAAAAACGAAACAAAAAAACAAGAATGGTTATTGAACAGAACAATCTATCAGAGTATTTCGAAGATTTAAATATCTTTTGTTATTTTCTCTGACTTAGAGGTACGTCAACAGTCAAAGGCTTCCTTTCCTCCTTATCAAAGATGGAAGAAGTTGAAACGTGCCCTATGAAACGTAATCCCAAACATTCTTTTCACGCGGAATTTGTTGTCATCGAACCATTGAATCCGTTTATACTTTGTTCATAAACAGTGTTCATGAAGACTGAGCCCCGCAACCTCCGTAGACCAGGCGGTAAAGTCGCGGATCTCGGATCAGCAATGTGTAGACATGTGGGTTCTAACCCCACGAACGACCATCCTAACTCACGTTTTACAGGGTTTTCCTCAGATTCACCAAGTGAATGCCGGAACGGTACCTAGACTAAGGCCCTGGTAGCTATCTTCTCCATCTCACCCGGCCAGTATCAAACATGCTTAAAGGTCATAAATAAAATTGAATTCAATTCAAAAGATCGAGCAGGTAGACGTCAGTGTGGAACCCTCAGGTCAGAAACTGATTTTCCCAGGCTCTCACTCAGCCATACCAAGCGAACGTGGTAAAGGTACCTTGATTTAAGGGCAGGATTGACTTCCCCCTTTCCTTCTTGTTAGGTCATAAAGTTGAAAACGAGATGCGGTGACGCTGAAGTTTTTATGAAGGGTCACGGTGGCTCAGTGGTAGAGTGCTCACCAATGCTTCGGGGCCCTGGTTTCGATCCCGACTCGTGCCATGTGGGCTTTATGGTGGACAAACACCCAGTACGTGTTTTTTTTTGGAGGGGGGTTCTTCCGTTTCCTCCCACTTTCTTCATTCCACCAAATCTCCCATCATCATCCATTCGGCCTGAGCTAAAATTGCCTAAAGACTTTATATAAAGTTCAAATAAGGTTTATAAATGTAAACTTTGACATTATGGGCGGAATCACAGGGGGTGCAGACAGAGTCGGAGAAGCTGCAGTGCAGCCATGGCTCCGCCAAGGAAAATCAGTTACTTTCACTACTGCAGGTGATAGATTGATAGATAACAGAGGCCCTACCAGTCTTTATCCCAGGGCCTCCAAATCGTCACTACATTTACAAACAATGCGAACGAGTGCATATGGTAAAACAGGAGCCAAATATTTTCTTTACAGACGTTTAATGAAGTTCCCTGTTAATTCGACAGGCATCAAATATTTCAATGTTCAAGAGGCTGGTTAAACAGCACTACTGGAGTTACACATCTCGAGTCTTATCTCTTTATGTGCGCTTAGACTCATTGGGGACGATGTTATATAATAAATAAATATCTTAATCTAGCAGTGGGCTCATGGGATGTACGACCGCTCCCGAAATGTTTCCGAGGAGATGGTCTGATAACATGAATACAATTGAAGACCGGGCGGGGGAGGGGGGGACATGTATAGCCCATTTTTGCTAAATTGAGATAACAGTGCAATTTGTTTGCTCTTTGTTTTAAGAAATTTAAGTAAAAAAAAAAATGCGAGTCTAAATAAATGAATGATGTACAGGCTTTACTTAGTACTTAAATAAATAAATAATGCTGGTTACTTACGATTCATATTTGACGCACACATGGTCCCCAGATGGTGCTGTAACTTCCATCACCAACACTGATAATAGGCAGAAACTCCACTGTGACATCATGGCTATTTTCATGTAAAACATTATCCTTTTTTTTTAAGCGATCGCTTCGATATGAACAGGCGTTTTAAACACAAAAATAGAAGCACTGAAACCACACTAATTAATTATTGCATAATTTGGAAATAATTCTTCTTCGTTGACAAGATCCTCAACACACTTGACACTCCAGCAGCACTAGAAGAAAACCAAGTTAACGTACACAAGAAATCCAATCGCACTGTTTCTCTTTGGATTCATGATTCCGGAAAGAGAGAGAGAAAAAAAAATCACAATAACGTTTCCGCGCAAGCCGACGAAAAAGAAAACCTAACAGTTTGCTTCTGTCACATTCCAACCTGGCGCATTTCTGTCCACCGTGATGGATATAGAAGTTAGCAGGTACAGCGATTATATTGTTGATAGTTCAGCAGCCAATAGAGATCCTTGTGCACCAGAGAGCCAATCGTCTGCAAAGAAAGAACAGAGACAAATAGAAACTATGACCTTACGATATGTGGTGGTTGACACAAGCGTTGACACTACACTAGCCGGAGGAAGATATGAAATTACATGCTATGGATAAAGCAGCAACATTCCATGCTTTGAAGAAAAAAAAGAGAGAGAGAGGAAGTTATCAGCTTCATACGTATATTATTTCCACTCTGAAAATAGAGTTTGGTATTGCACGACAAGGGCAAAGCAGTTTCCATCAAAGGATTGCGTGTTCTGCGAGATCCTATTGTCCTCTCCGCTACTGTGGATATATCAACTAGCACGTTCTACCAACGTAAGCAAAAATGACCGGAGCATTTTGTTGACATTTTCCTTTCCTTTTTTTGCTCTCATTAAGACATATTCTCGTTATACTTGGTTAGTTTTTATGTAATCAAAGTATTTAATATACACTAACATTTCTTTCTTGAGCAAACGAGTTACTTTAGTCGCTGTCCTTTTCTTTTTATGATTTTGGGAGAGCGGGAAAGTAATGTCATTAAAGTAAGTGAAAGGAATATGATCGGAGATTGTTTTTTTTTTCGTTTGTTGGTTTAAAAAACAAAATTCTGGAAGGATGGAAAACATGGAAACATGTTAATACTCAAATAAGGGGTTTACAACGAGATTTTTCTAGTTCTTCCAATATTAACTAAAGACAACGTAAATTCATTTCGAGCGTTATGATATTTATCGTCACGTAACATAGTCACATTTATGAAGGAATACTTTTATTCTATAAATTACCAAAGAAGACTGCTCACACAACGCTTTCTTCAATATTAAGTAATTACCTGAAAAGTAAATGCGGTAAAGGAATTTGAAACAAGTGAGTTGGAAAATATTGTATTTTAGTGGGGGGATGGGGTGCTTATGCCTGCCTGATGTTTGATAGTTGAAGAGTACACGGAAAAAGAGGGGGGTTCCATTTTAAAAAAAATGAGTTTGCATTCGTCACAAGTACTACCTAATGTCAGTTAACCGCTAGGAAAGCTCCAATCCAAAAAGGGAAAATAATCCACAAGTTATAGTTAGAGCGGTATTCATAATAGTAAATACATGGGTGTAAATGAAGCTGTAAAATGCATTTTACGAGAAATTATCTTTCTTTGACATACACCTTCTCTCCCTGTAGTCTTTAAATAATATTTAGAATATTTAATTCCTGGGAACAGTTGATGGAGAATGGATACAGTGAATGTACAGGGGTTGGACAAAAAAATCCAAAAACACGTCATACAGGACACGTAAGTGTGGCCCGCCACTGTACACCACGTGTTGCGGTTGCCGATCGTGTTTTGTTTTCAATGTGTCATGTGAACCTTCCTCTTCCGTCAGCAGTACCCAGTTTACCTATGAGTGTCGTGGTGTGCAAGTGGTGCGGTAAAATGGGCGACCTGACAGACTTCCAAAGAGGCATGATCGTTGGTGCCCGTCTGGTTGGAGCTTCAGTGACAACAGTGGCGACCATTGTGGGGGTATCGACAGGCACTGTGTCCAATGTTACGAGGGTATACACAATGCATGGGCAAACAACGTCTGCAAAGCACAACAGTGGTCGAAAGACAATCCTGTCCGATAGGGACAGGAGGGCATTAAAACGGATTGTAGCAGCTAAAAAGCAGACCACTGCAATGAAAATTACGTCTGAACTCAATTTCGGTCTACAGAACCCGGTTTCATCAAAAACAGTGCGACGGGAACTTCATAAAATGAAAATTCATGGCAGGGCCGCGATCGCCAAACCTCTGATCACAGCAGTAAATGCGAAACGGCGTATCCAGTGGTGCAACGACCACAAGGAGTGGACACTTGATCAGTGGAAACACGTAATGTATTCCGATGAATCGACCTACACCTTATTTCCAACAACCGGTCGTGTTTACGTATGGAGAACACCGTCGCAGGCCTATGATCCAGACTGTCTGCGCCCAACTATAAAGCATGGGGGTGGTTCTGTTACAGTATGGACAGTGATATCGTGGTTTTCTGCAGGTCCCATCATAGCCCTGCATGGAATGATGAATGCTAAGGCGTATGAGGCCATTTTGGGGGACCAGGTTCTACCCATGGCCCACACATTGTTCCCGGATGGTGATGGCATCTACCAAGATGATTTGCCACCCTGTCACGCTGCAAAAACGGTGCAATCATGGTTTGAGGAGCATGACCAGGAGCTATCACACCGCCCCTGGGTCCCACAATCACCAGATCTGAACATCATTGAGCTATTATGGTCTGTGTTAGAAAGGCGTGTTCGGTCCCATTACCTTCCACCATCATCCCTTAAGGAACTGGAGCATGTTTTGGAGGAAGAATGGTACAACATTCCACACACCACGATTCAGGAGCTGTATACGTCCATTCCACTTCGGATAAAAGTTGTTTTGGACGCAAAAGGAGGCCTCACACCATACTAGGTATGATTTTCACACTTTTTCAAACGTTTTAGATTTTTTGTCCAACCCCTGTATATATATATATACTGAGTATGACAGGAGGAGGAACAGGAAGGACAAAAGGGACAAACCGAAAAAGGAGTACGCAGGAAAGGAAGGAGAAAAGTGGGGGAAAAAATCGCGAAGAAAATCAAACGGCTGTTGGGATAGATAGGAGTGAAAACGTATAGGAAAGGAGGTAAGAGGATTTTGGCCGCACAAAGAGCAAAGAGGAGTGGTGTGCAAGATTCCGTGTATGAACTGTGAGGCGGTGTATACAGGAGTGACGAAAATTAATTTACAGGAGAAGCTTAAACAACACAAGGACGATGTCAGGCTGAAAAGGGAAAGGAATGCTATTTACCAACACGTCCAGGAGAAGTCACATAAGATAGACCAGGAAAGGGCGGCGACACTAGAAAAAAATTAAGTTAGTTTAGAAGTGAAAAGCAGTTTGAATAATGAAGTAAACAGGATTTAAAGCGATGAACAGGAACAATCAGTTGAATAATGGAACATTCCACACATAAGTGAGGAATGGGAAGAAATACGGGGCAGAGATGAGAGAAGAAAATCTTTCCGGGTTGGGTTGATGGGGCAGTGTATTAGGTTTTGAATAAGGACTAGAGTGGGCAATGTGTAGAATTGATGTTTTGTAGATTAATTAATTAATTAATTGCGCCTCGATTCAGGTTCCATTTTTATTTTGTATTTCTGTCGCGAGCTTGAGATAACGTTTCAGTTGACCAGGAGGAGTCGGGTGATCCAGTGACCAAGTCTTGAGCCAAATGACCAGACTATGTGCTACGGCAACACAGTGATCAAATTACCTCAGACCACATGACTCCCTCAGTCGCCTGCTACTTGCACACCCCTGAGGGTATTTTTTTTATTCTTTCCAGGGATATGAGACAATTTCCGTATGAGTACTCCAGAAACCAAGGGGTACAAGTGACATTTTCGAAAAAAAAAAATGAGGCTATCTTTTATATATGACTTGAAATTGACACAATATTGTCATATTTTGTACAAAGACACCTTGGACCTTAATGTGTCCATTTGCAAAATATAGCAATTTTGTGTCATATATTTCGAGTTATATATATAAAAATACCTCCATATTTATTTGAAAATGTCACTTATACTCTTTGGCTTCTGGACATATATTATTAGCAGTGTTAGAAACTTTTCGACGTCGAATTTTTCGTGTTCTCAGTCACAAACTGCAAGAAATCTTATTCAAACGTAACAATGTATAATAAGGTAAGAATTCGGGTCAAAATCGGGTCACTGGGTCGAAATCGAGACAGCTGGGTCCTATGCATAGATCCGGTTACGTGACGACCCGGTCTAAAACTTGACCCTAATGATCCTTGGACCTGTTTCAGCTTCGCCTCCTTCTTCCTATACCTAATGTGGAGAGAGAGTATGTAGATACTTATGTAGCCACCCATCCCCATACTAAATATAATTGCCTTTTAATGTGTGTGTATGTCATACAAAATGGCACAAGAACGTGATTATAAACAAGAACATATCTGTGGGTCGCCGTCTGGAACACATTGAAAAATTGTGTCACAGAATACTTTTTACTTGTAAGAGTATATAAAGTTACGCCTGCGTTTTGTAAATTGTTTTGAACATAGTAACCTCCTCAAAGCGTGCAATTCTTCAGACACTAAATGTGTACAAAGAGTTATTAATTAGCCTTATTAATTGTTTGATAATGCAATTTTCTTTTTATTAATGGCAGGTGATTACATTCCGTCGTCGGCACGTGAACATGTTTTGAATTCGTTAAAAGTGGCATTTAAAATATATATAGGTAAATAAAATTGGTATGTAAATGAACTGAACAAAAATAATAATAATAATAATAATAATCGCACACTTAATGTGGCACGATTCTAACAAGACATTACTTATAGGATTGTTACGCTTGTAATAAATTTCAAAGCACGAACTATATGCAGGTAATTTTCTGTGATGACAAGTAATGTTATTGTTTACGTCAACGAGCAGCTTTTCTTTTTGTGATGTCATTAGTTTATTGCATGGACAATAAAAAAATCTTCCTCCATTTTTCTTTCCTTTCTTTGAAATATCTTACAGGTGTTGTGATCTTTTTAGGACAGGACCTACAGTTTTTTTTTCTCAAGAGGGATTTTCAATTATTACGTTCAGTGGACCTGCATCGACCAATTTGAAAGCGATGTTAACTGGTGGTAAAATCAAGTTTGGATTCATTGTGAGATTTGCGATTTTCTGGCTTGATTTGGCACTTGTATTTCTAAAAATGCAACGGCAAACCCCACGTCGCATTTTTACACTCTGTTAAAATTGTAAAGTTCTCGGGCCCCCAGGAAGTCCCGCCCTGAGAAGTGACCGACCGCTCTCCAGCTTCTACTAACGATCTCCGCATGCACATGCTTCATGCAAATGTCACGGATGTGGATTCCTGTCTTTCGGAGACATTTACCGCGAATCGGAGTATGTAAAAGTGAGGAAAGAAGGTGAAACAAGGAGATAGAGAAACGCGAGAAGATTTTCTGGAAGAGGGCAAAAACGAGAATATGCATTGCTGTATATTCTGTAGAAATCCCTGTATTGGTTCAAACTAATAGTTTACCTGGTAAACCACAGATGCAAGAAGGGTGAAAAAAAAACAGGTAAAAGTCTGTATTGGCTCTACTACGAATCACATCCTATGTATGGCAAGTGTCTGTGTTGAATCATGCAAGACGCTCGACCTGCAGCAGCACCCAGTCGATGAGGCCGCTTCAGACTAGTGGGTGCATTCAGCAGGTGGCTGCACACAACAAGTGGCCGCATCCCAGGTTCAGCAACCCAATTGGCCTTTTCCCAGAGCAGAGAGCTTCAGTTCGGCTGGAGACTCTATCTGACCACACTCCATGAAGGCTGTGTCGTCAACTACTGGTATCCAGTCACCAACATGACCGCTTCTTCGCATGACCGCAACTCAGCAAGTGCCCACAACAACAAGTGGTTACATCCCAGCTAGCATCCGCATCCTCACCGACCGTCTACATCGCAGGACTCGGGCCCGAGCGCCTGCCAATCTGTGTTGATTCATGTCCTATCCCATAATGTTTAAGAGAAATGTCAGTATTTTCAGTTATGGTAAGTAATTCTCGATAAGCACTAGTAACTTCTTTTGCCTTACTGGAAGGTTTCAGTGTTCAGTTCCAGTGTGATTAGCGCGCATGTGCAGGAAGGCAATGCTTTATTATCATAACAACGTGTCTAATACTGGTCAAGTTTTTGCTGCCGCCATCTTGATAGTTTGCTTTTATAGAAATGGAACACATTCTCAGTGAATGGGGATTCCGATTGCTAACTGACAAATAGAAAAGTGATTTAAACATAGCGTAATTCGTGGGAGTAGCTTAATTTATGTTTTGGGGGTTCGGGCAACGCAGTTTTTACCCTTTATACTGTTTCGATTTAGTGTTTTCTTATGAATTGCAGTTTATCCAGTCAGTAAGACTTCTAGCTGAACAACCCGTGTTCAGATTTCGCTTCTTGCTCCCAACAGGTCCGTAGCAAAGGAGAGACTAGGGGAGCTGAATCCCCCCTAAAATTTTCCAACCCCTCCTACCGATACTTTAGATACATACATATAGTATGTATGTGTGAATATTGCCATAGCCTTAGCCCCCCTAAATTTGGGCTAGCTCCCCTACGGATTCGGCTGGTTACGAGCCTAGCTCCCAGTGACTGATTTTAATAGCTCAGTTACTGAAGATTTCCAGGCAGTTATGGTTGCCTAGCTTTTTTCATGAATGCTTCGAAAACCCCACGGGTTTTAATCTTTTGATCAGGGGAAAGCATTATCCTTCTTTCAAGTGGATATTTCCTTTCCGTTGTTTTAAGAACCGAATTCAATCACCAGTCTGTCTCTTTATTTCAAACAGCCTAATTTTATCAGTCTATTTTGCTGTGAAACAGATAGCTTAGCAATACCTCACATGATTGTTGAAGAGGTCAAAATCGAGATTAGTTTTGTTCATTGTCTTCTTTCACATGATAAAGTTAACTACCTAACTAACTCTACGGATTGGAACTCGCAAGTTCATCGCTGCAGTAACAAACGCTCTCCATAGGATTCTATCCTGGCCCAACTTGACCACGGCATAAGGATTGAACAGTTTAGTATCCACACTAATCATTAACATTTTACCGATTTTATATGTGAGGCGAGAAACTTTGCCAAAAATTTCCAACAAAACTACACCCCACAAACTGAAAATTCTGGGGGAAACCCTACTTTTAACACTACTAAGAACAGATGCAGCTAGACACAGAGAAAAGTAGGTTCGAGGTGAGCACTAGAACATGTTATGAAGGTGAAAACAATAGATAGAAATTACATGTGATAATGTCTATTAAATAATTAAAGGTGGTGTAAATATCTACTTCTGATGTCAAAAATACAAGAAAAATATCGGGCCTAATACAGAAGGTAAGGAATATACATTTTCATTTTTCATGCAGCCTACGTGTTTTCTTTCCCTATTTACTTTAATTTGATATTGTATCAAATAATATATGAATAGTATTGTTTCAGAAATAAAAATAATGCTCACACAGATATAGTTTTAAATATACTATTTTTAGTTAAAAGATTTCTGGTCACCCTAGACACTACGAAGGAAGCGTTGTGGATGCTTTGCAAAAACTTTAGTTGGATTAGTTCACTGACACTTATCAGTCCTCCCTCTTTCTCTCCCTCTCTCACACGCAGGGGTGCAGCAGAAGAACAATATAAGCTAACGAAGCTAAATCAACTTTAATTGTTTCGTCACTGCTTTGTTCTTTGAAACTGTATTATTTCCGGAAGTTTAAACTCTCGGGAGATTCCCGTAATCATTCTCATAGCTGGGTTGCAACAACGAGAACAAGTCTTCATAAACAAAGTAGTGTTACTAGCTCCACCATTTTCTAGCTCAGGGTTTCTCAACATCGAGGGGTCGTGGGTTGTGTACAAGGGGGTCACTTCTATTTTACTTGTTTTTATAATGACTAATGATAATGTAATTTGTTGAATAGTTTTCCGGTTATATAATTACAATATTTATTATCAAATGCAGCAAATCAATTATCATGTTTTCAAATGGAAAGGAAATCTTACACAAAATTAAAAAAAGACCAAAAAATAACTAAAACGTAACGAAAGATTGCACAAGTTTACTATTAGCGCGAAATCTAAGCCTCTTTCGATTTAACTAGTTTCGAAATGTTCGGTTCAATTTACACCATACACATTATCAAGTCATTTTCAGTTCCACGTTAAAATTTAGGTGTCCAATCCTTGTCCTAAATACTTCGTTTTTTTATATATATATAGACTCTTTATTAATTCGTGTAACTGAGAAATAGACTTGTAAAAACGGGGGGTTTCAAGATATTTCCATGAAATTTTATACAATTGCCCACAAAGCCCTGATGTTTTGACACTGTAAAAATAATTTTCCAAAACTAAATTTTAACTGTTATTTTGTTGGTTCAAATTTAAAATTGAACCTCGCTTATGGAAAAATCGATGTTAATTCAGAGGACCACTTTTCCTTTTCTAAATTTATTCATTACCAAGAAATTAATTGAGACGGTGATTTTTGTTTTTGAAATATTGCAGCTCCAGATGGAGAGATGTTACAATATTTTATTGATAGAAATCAACGTCTGACTTAATTTCTTGGCAATTCATCAAATTAGACAGGGAAAAGTGTTGCTCACAATTAGCATTGTATTTTCCCATAAGCGAGGTTCACTTTTGAGTTCCAACCCCCAAACTCAATTGAGAGGTTAACATTTTACTGTGAAAATTATTTCACTGTGTCAAAACGTCAGTAGGGGTCTCTATATACAGTAGAAGTCCGATAGACCGGCATCCAACAGTCCGGAACGCCCAATTGTCCGGCACCATCCCAGTTTTTTTCTTCCTGTAAACGCTTGTGAACGACAGTTGAAAGCGCTTGGCGCGGTTCGGAACCACTCGGAAGTGTCCACTACGCGTCTGCTACTGTTAGACGCAATCAGCATTGTTCGGAATCAATCGGAAGAGTTCGGACTTTACTCGGCTGTCACCACACACAGGTTCAGTTCATTGATTTCGCTGTACGGCTTAGCCTATGCCAGTAGTAAAAGGTACCGCCCGATAGTCCGGCTTTTTCGGTAATCCGGCAGCGGGCGGTCCCAAACGTGCCGGACTATCGGACTTCTACTGTATGTATATATATATGTTTGTGGGTGTGTTTGTTTTTTGTTTAACCCTTCAGGAGGCTATTTCATAAAAGTGAAACGAAACCGCTTATTTTAAAGAAGAAAATTACTTTTGCGGGTCGCCGGCCAGAATGCATGGTAAAAGAGGGTCGCGGCATGAAAAAGGTTGACAGAAGCTGTTCTAGCTAAATCTCAACCTCTAACATAGCTACCAATTTAACTACCAAAAATATAATGTCTGCAGTTCACAAAATGCTGTAGACAGTTTCTAAATAGGATAAAACATGCAGTATTTTGCATTTTAAGTGTTCTTCTTTATTAAAAAAAAAATAAGCTATAATTTTGTATCCTTTATATTGAGATATTAGAATGATTTTTTGTGGGTATTCCTTAAAACTCTGGGTTACCGTCGGTCAGTTGGTAAAACATTAGATTTGCATTTAGAATAGCTTGAGCCAAAGTTGCTTAAAGGCCATAAATAAATTCAAATCAAATTCGCGTTTGGAAGGTCTTGTCTTCACGCCCAACGGTCAGCCATCCTAAGTGAAGTTTTATTAGGACATTTTCCTCAGTCACACCGGACCGGAACTGGACTCTGGAAGACTTGCTTCTGAAATTTCTTTCCCCTTGATGACACTGGTAAATGGAACTTACAGCTGGTTGCACCAATCATTTTAACCTTGGTGGCAGAAGGCAGAAGAATGTGCTATTTTCTTAACATAATTTGGAATTTTAACGCTAAGGTTAAAACTCCGCATCAAAACATTACCGCATCAAAACGTGACATAATCGATTAGTCTATTCCAATTTTATTGACATTGTTTCCTAGTTCTCTCTTCTTTCATTATTGATCCGACATGATGAATTTGTAGCAATCTTAAGAAATTAATATTTCTTTTACGTTTGGACCATTCACAAATTTGTACTGGGAAATAGTTCAAAATTGAAAGGGATTATTGTATTTTGTATGATCAGCTCCAGATGATTTGAATATTGTCCAAGATGTCTGGTATAAGTATAGTTCTGCTTTGGGTAAAGTATGTTTCGCAGTTAGTAGAAACACCCTTAGGAAATGCCTCAGCAATAGTCAAGAATAAAGATTCCTGAAAGGAGTAAAATTGCGTTTGTATTTTGCATACATTCCATTAATTATTTATTAATTGGATATTTTAAGGATAGACTTTATATACTACCTCGGTCACTCAATTTGTGTTCTATTACTCTCAGTTTTGGGAAGATAACTGTTTGGTGATAATTGATTCTCCTTTATGCAAAAACTTGGTTATCTAGTAATGATAGATCTTTTAGGAAAAATCTATAACCAACGATACAAAGTAAAGATCTATCACTTGGTTTAACTTGAACCACGAGTAAATCTATGTGTCATGGATAAAAGTAAGTCATGGATAAAATATCATGAAAGTTCACTAGGATCAATGAATGAAATTAATCTTATATCTATATGACTGCATCCTCCTCCATATCTACACGACTCCTTTTTATTATCACTTCCCCTGGTCTTGTGGTGAAGATTGAATCACTGTTGAGGTGGTAACACGTTCAAACTCTGCTCATGCCGGCCATCTTCAGTCTTTTTCTAGAGCTTTTCTTTAGTCCCACCTAGTGTTGTCAACTTTTTATTTTTAACCAAAATAAGGGACATATTTACGTGACATCATGACACAAAAACCAACGAAGAAAGAAATATGTTTGTACCTGTACACAAGGGCACTCTGCTTCCATTTATGCTGTACAGGCGTTCTTATTTGAAGCTATATTTGTATTTATATCTTTCAGCAGCTTGAAGTTTCGGATTAATATTTACAAATTAAGAGTACAGGGAAATAAGGGAGGATGTCCATTTTTTTTTTTTTTAAGAAAAAGAAATGAGTTTACACTTCTAACATGTAGATGATAGCCAACCGCTAGGAAAATTCCAATCCAAAAGCGCAACAAATCTCCAAGTTACAAAGGTTTTTAGAATATTAAATACGTGGGAGTAAAGGGCAGAGTTAGGCTTTAAAATGCGTATTACGCATGGGTGGATTTGTGAGGGTGGCATGGGGGCATGTCCCCCCGAGTCATTTCAGAATCACTATGAGAACCCCCGGAATAGCTTCCACTCTTAAAGTAATTGCTCTCATCCCAGGGTCTCTCTCCTAAATCTTGAAATGACTGGGGGCAATACCCCCACAAATCTGCCCATGCTATTACGAGAAATCACCTTCTTTGACCCCCCCACCCTTCTTACCCTGTATTCTTCATATTCTACAAATCTTTGCACGCATAAAGAAAATCAACATTAATTTAGCAGATTTAAATAGCAATTTAGCGTTATTTTCTGAGAAACAGAATAAGTATATTATACTGTATGCACTCGAGGATAAAATCAAAACAGCGACGAGATTTTGCTTAAAAATTGAGCAAAATACGGGAGAACCACCATCTACCCCAACCCTACTAAACGAAGCGGAGGTCCCCCCGTCTAGTACCTTTCCAATACATTTTATGAATGACCTTCGTAGCTAAAGGTTTCTCTATGAGCATGGAACTGCGCAGAAAATTATAGCTAGCCTAATCGCAATTTCTTCTAACAGCCGTATGATATTACTGTAGTTTAATGCTGCAACTGCAACTTTGTTTTTGCGTCTTTGTGAGTCACCCAACTCATTTCACTTGCTTTTTTCTTCTTGTTAATCATTAACACATGAGTATTTCACAGACTACTCACCATCGTTGTCGCATTTTTTACTTCTTTTATAGCTCATTCCGTTTTTTTTTCTGTATTCTTTCGGCATTATTTTTCCTTCTTATTCTGCAAACGCTAATGTAAAGAGTACAGCCGACAACAAGTCTAGTTTTCTAATTGAAAATCCAGTTAAAGATTGCATTGCATGATCAGTGTTGCCAATTTAACATATTTCAAGCTAATTCTAGATATATTTTTTTAAAAAATCCGGGCATTCGCCCATGGGCGGATTTATGGGGGCATTGCCCCCCCCCCCCAATCATCTCAGAATGACATTAAATGTTTCATTATAAACGATATCTTTTAAAGTAATTGCCCTCCCCAGAGTCTCTCTCCAAAATCCGCCCATGCATTCGCCTTGTGAAACCCTAGAAAACTTCAGCGGGTCTCAAACATGCCTAAAGGCCATAAATAATATTTTTTAAAAATCGAACATTCATGCCACTCTGAAAAGTCCTTATTTTTGAAATAATGAAACCCAAATGCATACAAGTCCATATCAATAGAGCACTGTAGACAGGAACAATTATTAGTATGCGTTTTGGTCTCATTTCCTCTGTTATTTCAAAATGAAGTGGGTGTTTTCAGATTATTACGTCTCATTACCCCAGACTTGTATCACATAACTTTTTCTCTCACAACAATGCATTTACGGCAAAACTGACATCAGAAACGTGTTTATCGTGAAATTCTAGCCCAGAACGACATGTTACATGACCTCATTCTCATTTAAGAAGATCAATCTATATTCAATATGGCCAACTTCAAGACGGCGGCCATGATCAACAAACCCTCCATCAGATAGCGCCGTCCACCAAGTATCCATTACTGTGTATTTGCTTTCCGTTTCTTTCAGCAATTTAAAAACATAAGGGTATTCCACACTTTTCTTCACTCTCCAGAAACAAGAATCTGACTATTATATCATCGATATCTCCCAAATTACGCTCGAGTTGCCAAAATTTGCTTCCGAACATGGACTTTGACATTCTAAACATAATGGAATAAAAAAAATCATAAGGTTTTTATGCCCCATCAGTATGTTTGCTTGTAAGACTTTGTGATTTTGTTGGTTAAAGCAATTCAAGTATTTTCAATCAATATATATTTTGAAAAGGAACAAGGAAAACTATCCATTGAGTTTAAACATTTATTTTACAGGGAAAGTTTCGGTTTCTTTACGCCTTGCAATAAAAGATTTGAGTTATTAATGACAAACTTGAGTTTGTTGTTTCTTACACAAAACTTCAATTGGTGTTGGAATTTAAGACAAAGACTCACGCATTTCCTGTTTAACATTTCCGGTTCTCTCTGGTGTAAGATAAGATAAAATTAATTGTATGGGCGGTAACAGCACTATGGCTTACGCCCGTCCCGACCCCGCTCTCTGGTGTATCTCAAGGTAGTGTATTGGGCCACTCCTTTTCCTTCCATATATGGACGATCTCTGGTGTACCTCAAGGTAGTGTATTGGGCCATCTCCTTTTCCTGCTACATATGGACGATCTCTGGTGTACCTCAAGGTAGTGTATTAGGCCATCTCCTTTTCCTGCTACATATGGACGATCTCTGGTGTACCTCAAGGTAGTGTATTGGGCCATCTCCTTTTCCTTCTATATATGGACGATCACCCATCCTATCTCTCGTCATCTGAAACCAAAATTCTCCTTTTTGCTGACGACTGTAAATTATTTCGAGAAATCCGATCATTACAGGCTGTTACTGTTCTCAAAAATTCCATCTCTAACCTCTTGGATTGGGGCAATGCGTGGAACTTGAAAATGAACCCTTCGAAATCTTCTTTTCTTACTATTTCTTTAAAGAAGAATCAAATCCCATCTACCTATTTCATTGGAGATAATCCTATCGCCAAAGTTTCCTCTCAAAATGACCATGGAGTGGTATTTAACGAAAAACTTTTGTTTGCTGATCAAGTGACCTCTATAACTAACAGTTCTATTCGCTTACTTGGCCTTCTTTACAGATTTACATAAATTAAGGACCTTTATTCATTGAGTATGTTCTACAAAACCTTCATTTCCCCTAAAATTGAATATTGCTCCCCAATTTGGAACATGGCTAGTATTTCTAAGCTATCTCATATCGATTCTGTTCTGAACTTTTTCTTGCTATAGTAAGAAGAAGAATACCATCAGTACGTAGCTTAAGCAAACACGAGTTATTATCCGTTTTTGGTCTCCACGTTCCGTCTTCTCGTCGCAAGCTGGCAGATTTGATGAACTTATACAAGATACTTAACGGAAATCTTAGAACTGGAGAGTTGATGTATAAATTTTACATCCGTGTTCCCTTGCGAATAACCAAAAATAATAACCTCCTTCATTGTACCACGCCTAGGCTAAGTATACTGCAGCGCTCCTTATTCCATAGAATAGTAATTATGTACAATAATCTTGATTCAAATATTGATATTTTCGGATCTGAAAACACTTTCCGTCGAGCGCTAAATACCAATATAATCGTAATGTTTTATATATATATATATATTGCTGAGTTATCTGTCGTTTTATAATTTAATTTAATGTTATTTAGTTTGTAGTAACGTTATTTAGCTTTTTGCAATGTTATTTAGTTGCAGTGTAAAATGGCAATTCCAGCTGTATCTGAAAATAAATAAATAGGAGTTTCTACCGTTTCTTATTATATATATACCAGGTGTATGCATAAGTTTTTGCCGGTTTTTGTGGTAAAGAAAACACGTAATTTACAAGGGAAATTATTTTGTGTTATTCAAAATATTGGCCATCGGCTTCTACACATTTCGCCCATCTTTCAGGTAATTGATGCATACCATGCCAGAAAAACTGCTTGTCTTTTGCGGCAAACCATTGGTCGAGCCATTTTCCAACGTCTTCGAAATTGCTGAACTGCTGCTCTGAGAGTGCGTGCCCCATTGATGCGAAGAGGTGATAGTCAGAGGGCGCCAGGTCTGGGGAGTACGTAGGGTGCGGAAGGATGTCCCATCCAAGCGATTTCAAGGTGTCTTTCACTTGTTTTGCTGTGTGAGACGGCGCATTGTCGTGTAACACAATCACTTTGCCATGTCTTCGGGCCCATTCCGGTCGTCTTTCGATCAATGCGTGATTTAAATTAATCATTTGTTGGCGATAGCGTTGTGCATTAACGGTTTCGCCAGGCTTCAAGAGTTCATAATACACAATACCGCTCTGGTCCCACCAGACACAAAGCATGGTCTTCTCGTCGAAGCGATTTGGCCTTGGTGTTGAAGGATCAGTTTCGCCAGGTGAAAGCCACGAATTTTTCCGCTTCAGGTTTTCGAAATAAATCCATTTTTCGTCACCCGTCACAATTTGATTCAAAAAGGATTTTCTTTCGTGGCGTTGAAGCAGCATTTCACAAGTGACTTTGCGATTTTCCATTTGACGTTCATTCAAATCGTGTGGGACGCATTTACCCAGTTTATTGATCTTCCCCATTGCTCGTAAACGTCTGCTGATTGTTTCTTGTGACACATTTAATGCTTTTGCCAATTGCTGTTGAGTTTGAGTTGGGTCATCCTCCAATAACACCTGCAATTGCTCGTTTTCGCACTTTTGTGGTCTACCAGAGCGCGCACTGTCTTTCACATTGAAACCATCACTTTTAAATTGTCGAAACCATGTCTCACATGTTCTAATCGATGGAGCGTGTTCACCATATGTTTCTACCAGCACACGATGACTTTCAACAGCCTTTTTCTTTTGATTAAATAAGAAAAGCAATGCGGCCGCAAATGTTCTTTTACAGGCACAAACTTCGACATGATCACTGAACGATAAAATAAAGACGCTAGTGTTTGGCGGACTCAACTTGAGTGTGTTTGTAGTTTAATGTCAGACTAACAAAATGTCGTATGTGTCAAATGAGTACTTTTCGCTGGCGCCATCTCTTAGTTAAACCGGAAACTACTTATGCATACACCTGTTATATTATAATGCTGAAAACCTCAGCTCGCATATGAGCGTGCCGCGGGAACACAGTACAAAGGATAGCGTGTCGCGAACAAAAAGAGGTTGAGAACCACTGGTTTAAAATTAAATGTATCTTTTGTTAATAAAACGTTTTGTTTAAACGTTTACATATATCCTTTGGCCTAAAGATGAAGTAATTAAAAACAATCTTTTCTGTTAGCTTTCTATCAATTTAGAATCTTAACATGAATCACAGATTGAGAGCACTATGGTAGGTACAACCATGCTACGCACTGTTATGTATAGGCATTTGCCAAAAAAGAAAGAAAACCAGTTCTGTGATAAATATATGTGTACGTTACGTGATACAGAAGTTCTTGTTTTTTAGTCACTTGTGTGGCCTACTTAGAAAGTATACATTAAAATTCTCTTCGTATTTATTATCTAATAGCTACAGATGGTAGCATTATTTTATGGTTCTTAGAAATTTCAGAGAGAACTCTCTCTTATTTACAAGGTTATATTCGACATGTAACATCATCATTGCAGCATAATATATTGATCTAAATTATATAAAGGTAACAATTGAAGAATACAGACAAAGAAGGGAGGATGTGTAAGAAAGGTGATTTCTCGTAATACCATACATCTCATAATAGATAGACATCACGCCTTCCCATTTCTTGCTGCGCTAAAACTAATGGGTTTTTGTTCAGAGCACGTGATTTTGAATTCATCCGCTAGGTAGCTCTGGTATAGACTTCATATTCTACTATGAGGTAGACTAAGCAGATTTTTGAATTCCTTCAAAGGAACTAGGGCACGAAAATTCCAGTTACTTAGGGATTTATTTTATGTCCAGAATAAGCCAGGACATCTTTAAATTCTGTTTGTTGAGCCCAGAAGTCAAGGGGTCTAAGTGCATTTTCGAATATAAAAAAAGTTGGAGGTAATCTTTTACATATGACCCGAAATATAGCTGACAGAATATTGTCATATGTTATACATGTACACATTAAGCTCCAAAGTTTCTTTGTACAAAATATAAAAATTTTGTGTCACATACATATCGGGGAAACCGGGACAGGACCGGCAAAGGCCCAAAAGGCTTCTGCCACTAACTGGGAGGAGACCCTTTAATTCCTCTTCCTAAGGCTTAAGGGAACCGACCGGAGTAGACACCTAATATCCAATAGATACGTTCCATGGGCCTGTTAGTACCCATGCAACTGCTTGGCGAACGAACATGGATGGGCTGCTCACCAACCCGCATTAGCAGACAGCGTGGTGAGTCAAATGTCTGCGCCCCTCCTTTCTTTACACATGATGGTACAAGTAAGGAAACAGCCTCGTAGGTCCTCATTGCCCGGAGGACGGAATGCAGCTGGAAACGGCAGCGGTCAGTCCTGCAGGAAGTCAGAGGGTCAAAATGCCCGGGTTTGGACTGTAGACTGCCAGGACACCGACACGGCAACTCGAACGGATCTATACGTGGCGACTATAAACTGTCAGTCATTTGCAGAAGAGGACAAATTAGAAGAATTGCAGAATGAACTAACAAGGATTAAGTGGGACATCATAGGACTATCAGAAGTGTGGAGGAAGAATGCAGAACAGTTGGAACTACCGTCAGGGCACACGTACTATTTCAAAGGAACAGAAAATGGGAAACCGACAGGCATTGGCTTTATAATTAATAAAGACCTGAAGTCACGGATCACAGAAATTGGAGGAATTTCAGATAGAATCGCATGTGTAGTAGTAAAGATAAACAACAAATGCAGTATGGAAATTATACAAGTGTATGCTCCAACAACCTCGTACCCGGAGGAGGAAGTCGAAGACCTATACGAGGAGATACAGAAGATTTTTAATAGTAGTAAATCGCATTACAAAATTGTAATGGGAGACTTCAATGAGAAAGTAGGAGCCAAGCAGAGCAGTGACACGAAAGTGGGAAACTTTGGATTTGGCAAAAGAAACAAGAAAGGAGAGAAGTTAGTGGAATTCTCAGAAGCCAACAGACTGTTGATTTCCAATACATTTTTCAAGAAACCGCCCCAGAGGAAGTGGACATGGAAAGGCTTAATTGGGACCAAAAACGAAATATACTACGTTCTATCGAATAACAGGGCAATTCAGCAAGACGTGTCTGTTCTGAATACTTTCAAAGTCCTGAGTGATCATAGGATGGTGAGATGTAAGCTGAACCTAAATACTAGACTTGAGAGAAAGAAGCTTATCAGAGAAAAACCGCCCGTTTTAGATCTGGAAAATCTAGGAAAACACAGACAGACATTCGAGATAGAACTAAGCAACAGATTCAGTGCCTTAGAAGAGTTAGAGGATAAAGAAGACATCAATAGCAGAAATAAAATAATGACTGAGATAATAAGAGAGACATCCAAGGAAATAACAGGCACCAGAAAGAGAAAATGAAGCAAAATCTCAGAAGAAACTAAATTCTTGATGAAGAAAAGAGGGGAAATGAAAGAAGAGGGAAAATACATAAAGAAGATTGAGCACATAGAACTAAATAAAACCGTAAGGAAAAAATAGGAGAGGATGCACGAAGATATAACGAAAATATTGTAAGAAATACAATCGAGGAAACAAGAGCCTAAAGAAAACCAAACAGCAGCTCATGATAGGGAAAAAGTAGACGGGACCGTAACCTGAAATAAGGAAGAAATTATAAACATATTTTAAAATTCCTACAGAGAATTGTACTATTCCGAAGAAGAGCTAGGACATGAAAACTCAGAATAAAATTATGTAGATGTCCCAGACGTAATGAAAGAAGAAGTGGATAAAGTTCTTCGAGGGATGATGAACGGAAAATCGCGGAGAAGATGGACTCACAGAAGAGATGTTTAAATGGTGAGTTGAAAAGATGAAAGAGGAACTTACTAAATTATTCTCGATCTGCCTAAGGAAGAGAAAAATACCGTCAAGTTGGAATAATTCATAGATTTTGAAAAGGCTTTCGATTCGGTCTCTTTGTCAGCAGTACTTAAATCACTTCTTAAACATCAAGGCATCGAAAATGCGTACATCAAGTTACTGCGATACATTTACCCGACTGCCACTTCTGTCATTAGACTACATCAAGAAAGTGAAAATTTTAAAGTTGGAAAAGGGGTAAGGCAAGGAGATTCAATTTCTCCAAAACTGTTGTCTGCGGTCCTGGAGAATGTGTTCCAAAATTTAAACTGAGATGAAGTTGGAATAAAAATTAATGGCAAATATCTTCATCACCTACGATTCACTGATGATATAGTCCTGTTTGCTTCAAGTGCAGAAGAATTGCAAACCAAAATGGAAGAACTGAGTAATGAGAGTTCGAAAATAGGCCTTAAGTAAAACGAAAGTAATGTACATTCAGCATGCTGCAAAGAAGGAAGCGAAGATTAATGGAGAGACAATAGGCATAATTGATGAGTATGTTTACCTAGGCCAGCTTAAAACATCGAATGCAAAGTTGACTGACGAAATAAATAGAAGATGTAAAATGGCGTGGAGTTCTTTTGGAAGACTACACTTAATTTTCAAAAGCAAACTTCCAATGTGTCTGAAGCGTAAAGTTTATAATCAATGTGTCTTACCTGTAATGACGTACGGCTGCGAAACTTGGACATTGAATGCGCAAACGACTCAAAGATTGAGAGTCACACAAAGAACAATGGAGATGTGCATGCTAGGGATAACCAGGAGGGACAGGAAGACAAATGAATGGATTCGCGCACAAACAAAGGTAGAGGATGTAATCAAGACTGCGAAGAAGATGAAGTGGAGATGGGCCGGTCACATAGCTAGACGAACAGATGGAAGGTGGACGACAAATGTACTGCATTGGATTCCTAGAGAAAAGAAACGACCGAGACGACGTCCAAATGTAAGATGGGTAGATGAAATCAAGCGTTTTTCAGGAGGTACATGGATGAGGATAGCAGCAGACCGAGATATGTGGAAAGAAATGGGGGAGGCCTTCATCCAGCAGTGGATGGAAAATGGCTGAATATGATGATATAAAAGATTACCTCCAACTTACTTTTTATTCGAAAATGCAGTTAGACCCCTTGACTTCTGGGGTTCACACTTGTTTTTAAAAAAAGAAATGCAAACTTTAATTTCAATTTTGAGCTGTCAAAATGTACTAAATAAGTGTATGTATTAATAAATATTTTTGTATTAATTTGCCGAGGACCGGCGGTTGGAAACCATTGATTTAGGTGACACTAAAGGTTCATTTGGTATTAATCTTTCTCACCCTCGCAATCGTTTTGATAGAGTGTCGCGCTCCGAACTTGCAGGAAGGCCGCCATCTTGCTTGCTACGTAACTGGCTTGTTACGTAATACGTGCTGCGAAAAATAGAGCTTTCAAAGCAATGTTTGTAAGCTCTAACTGTGGTTCAGTGAATAAGATACCCGCTTGTTGAGTAAGAAAACCGGGTTAGAATCCCGGTTGGTGCAAGATTTTATTTTCGTTTTGTTCTTTCAAAGTACATTTCTATTTGCTCACATTTGTTATATGCTTTCTTGAATTTTTTCGTAGATTAGGTTAGATTAGTAACCATTTGTTAGGTTAGGTTAGGTCAGGTTAGGTTCAGCATCTCTTTATCTCTACACTTCCAGTTCACAAATTCCGACCTCAAGACGCCCATGTTTTGAGGAAGTATGCAACAAGAAGGTGAGGCAAATAACTCATAAACGTAGTGCTAAGTGATTCACTTGATTCTGCGTGAATCAAAGAAACAAAAATGCGTTATTGTTTTGTTTTGTTCTGTTTATAGTTGTAGATCCTTCCATGTGATGAAGCGTCAACTTGTTAACGACTTTAATGGCAGAGCTTGAAATCAGACACAAGTCATAAAATGGCGCACCATGAAAGCGTGTGATTGAATAATCGTCGAAGCGATTTCTCCAAACATGTTCTTATCTATAAACAGAAAAAGTAATGCTATAACATTTGTGACTCTTAAATAAACAAGGATGTGTTGAATTTATCAAATGCTTTTTTGCAATGGTGGTAAAGCGATGAAAGAACAAGTCATAAAATTCAGAGCAATGGCCGTTGCAGATTCTTTTATCACCAAAACAAGAGTTTTAAAACACGGTTTGAAATAATAACGAGAATTTCCGTTATGACCAATCATTGCGTTTTAGTGTTCTTACTCATTGACTGAACGTAACTGTCACAAGTTGAATGATACCAGTAGCGACATTTTCCACAACAAACCACCAACGTTTTCAATTTAGTTTCCACAAACTGCCTTTCTTTGTTTTCTAATTCTTAACATGTTCTGTTTACACATTATGATTCCAAACCTGATCAAAATGTCTTAGTAAACATGTTTAAAAAAATTGCTTCATTTTTTTTTTAAGAAAAAGAGTTACCAACTTCAAGTCCAACAATGGTAACTGAAACAAACATTCTCACTAAAAAAAGAAATTACAAACTGAAGTTGCAGTACGTAAATTAAATTCAATTGTATCAAGGTAATGAAACTAACAAAATAGAAGTTTATTGTAATTGGGCTTGACAAGATCGCCAACATATTATTCTAGGAACTTGCTTTCTTTTAAAGGTACTAATGTCGGTTTATACTTCCTGACACTTTGTACCCAATTTCGATTTGCAAATATAAACATCATATATGAAGCACAGAAGGAAGCATCACAAACTGTAGATAATGCACCAGATTAAGTATCGGAAATATTACTTCCTTTTACATCTCGGAAACCGCTCATTGTGAGACAATTGCATAGAGGTGCTTCTTCATTTGTCTTTTAGTGCGGAAATGTCCAAAAGGTCCGTGGTCAGTTCCTCAGCCCTTCAAGAACATCCTCGATCCGACTCTTCCTGGTAGACAGATAAACACTACTTCCACCCAACTTTTCGGTAGTCATCTAATGCTAGTAAAATGACAAGAAAAAGCTCTTGAAAACGTTGAACGAAATGCCTTGTCATTTTTCCTCATTGTGCTGTCGTAACAATAGAAAAGTGTGGAATACTCTGCTACATAAAAATACATTTCAATTCTCATTGTTTGCAGACATTCGTGCTCTTTACTGCTTTTTCCTGTTTCTAGGTATATTGTAGAATTCTTACATTTTTTTGCTTCTGTTCGGATTGAATTCTTGTGTGCTTACATAGGATCTGTTTATATTGAACATGTTACGAAATGCTATTGATTGTACTGCATTTATATGATATTTACGCAATTCTTTCATTAAAGAACCATAAAAGAAAAACAATGGAGTAAATGTTTCAACTGCTAAATCAAAGAAAGTTACTATGCAGAAATATTCAAATAATATGAGTGCATATTATATCAATTAATAAAAATAGCAACGAATAACAATGCGTTGTTTGCTTTGAGAACGGTATTTACTTAGGAAACAATGGCCCAAAGTGATGGATAACATTCTAGCTATTTTGACTTTTAAAACCTAACAACCAGGTTGACCTCATATATTTTTTGTTTCTGTATCAACTAATAAGGGTGGCTAGTGGTTAGAGCGGTTGGACTCATGTCCGCGTGGTCCCGGGTTCAATTCCCGGATGGATGGAGTCCCACTTTTCGGTTTCCACCCGGCATCGTGAGGAAAACTGGAGAGTCACGTGAATAAAGACGTTACGGCCTGTTCGTGGCTATGTAGCGCGCAGCGCTGATCACACTGCCGTCACTCAGGTGGACACAGTTCCACTAAGCGCGGACAGATGGCGTTGGGGCAGGCTCAGGACCTCAATGTCCGTAACGCCGGTGGTTATGTTATGTATCAACTAATATTCTGCACTTGAACATGTATAACGCAAGTACAGAAAAAGAATCAAAAGAGGGAATTAGATTGTTTTTTGACGTAGTTGCTTAAAAATTGTACATTACAAAAGTGTTTGGACACAAAATCGAAGTGGAAGGACCATATTTATGTTACTTTAATTGTTGTTTGGTAAGCCAGTATATGTGCAGTGGCTACAGCCATGTAGGTAAACTGTCCACTAATCTTAGGACATACAGAGACCAAATGTATCCATGAAGAAGGTCTGGTCTGCCTAGACCGGATCTGTCATTCTATTTCCTCCTAATAGTTTTCAATGGTATTCAGGCCTGGGCTCTGAGTAGGCCAGTCCACCCTGTAGACCTGATTTTGCGCACACTACTCCAGTACAGCCCTGGAAATATGACACTGCTCTGGAAAAGATTTGTCATGCCTGTTAAACAGTGGAAACGTAGGTAGCGCTGAATTACCCAGAATATACACCTGAGGAGTATGTTGCATGCAATACAGCCAGTGTATCCAGAAGTACTAGGAGGGAAAATCCCATACCGCAGCACTACCGCCTCCATGCTTCACAGTGTCAAATAATTTGTCTCCGTATAGTGTAGCTATACTAAGCCTAGCTTGGAGATGAGATGAATTTGTGGGAAACGGAGTTGTGGCGAAGATGACACTTTCTACTAAACTAGACGAATGATCTGACTGGTGTTCAAGTGACTCAGTTGAACCTCTATATGCGTCTTATTTTCTTTTTACTTTTTCTACTACAGTAGAATGTGAAGCGTTAGAAAGTGGCAGATTTCCTTATTTTCCTAAAAAAAATAATAGGTCTTGACCCATGTCTCACCTCATTAAGGTTTTCCGGTTTAAAAAATATACAGCAAGAGAGTTATTCAGAATCGTTTTATGGAGTGACTAGTACCGTATTAACAAGTTACTAACAGCGGATTAGCATTGTTTGTTACTCGTTAGTACAGCACAAGTCACCCCTAAACACGTGTCTGAATACGGTTCCAAATGTTTAAGAGTAACGTTAAAATGTTTTTAGGATATATTTTGGAAATAAAGCGTATATGATTCAGAATTTATTTTCAACTGTTTTAAACAAGAAACCTTTATGGACACAGAAATTATTGTCAAAAATATTTTTTTTTTTGTGTGGATTCAAATCAAAGCACAGTAATATGCAATCAACATTTAGTGACTCCTGGTGACTCTAAAATGAGAGAATATTGTTATTTCCGTTTGCAATGCGTCATTGTTCTTTGCAGGAAGTATTTCATGTACACCTACCAAGATGTGTGATTTGGATTTTCCATGCGTGAAACCATTTACAGGTAACCTTGTGTACTGGCACTTCCTATACACTATTTTCAATGTGGCATGAAGAAATATATACAGAATAATAACGCTCTGTTTGATAATGGAATATGATCGATTGCACGTAGCACTGTTTTAAGCTATAAAAGTTTAGTGATTTTTATGACGATTCTCTCAAAGCATATTTCGCAGAGGTTAATAACAATGCAAGGAATATTATCAATACTTAATATATAAATAATTGTCGAAGCAAGGATGTATTATGTTCCTTTTGTGCTTGTGATTTGTCGCTGGGAAGAAAAGGTGGTAAAAGAATGTGGAGTCCCCGTTTCTATGATCACAGCTTTTGTCAACCTTTATGGTTTCTCCGTCAGAGATACAGTCGTTATTTTAAAGGCTAACATCCTGCATCTTGGATTGATCGTCATATTTATTAACTACCACTTTCAGATGACAATCATATTTTATTTGTATCCTTACACACCCATACAACCATGGCGTAAAGGAAAATTAGTACAATCTAATTATGTGCCAACATCTTGGCTGGCTCATAGTCGCCATAGACTGTATATTGAACTGTCTTACCACAAGTATGCGAAGTTAGGACGTTCCGTGTTTCCGAAAGGACATTGCACAGTATATAATTAACAGTATTCCATTAAGGTTAATGTAAAGCAACGATTTCCAACAAAAGATGGCAGCACTATCTCCGTATATGTCTAATGTATTTTTATCGTTGCATGATATTTCAATGTTGCTCCTACAAATTCAAGCCGAGAGAGTTTCAGGGAAGGAAGTTCATAACCAATCCAAGAGTTAGATCAATGCCGATTTTGTATTTTCTCTTTCGTTCATTGTTGACATCGCTTGATTTTTGTTAATATCAAAACCTATAACAATGAAGCTCTTTCAAACAATGAACAAAAAAGAAAATTAAAAAATCGGCATTGATCTAACTCTTGGATTGGTTATGAACTTCCTTCCCTGAAACTCTCTCGGCTTGAATTTGTAGGAGCAGCATTGAAATTTCGTGCAAGGAAAAAAATATATATTTAGACATATACGCAGATAGTGCTGTCACCTTTTGTTGAAGATCGTTGCTTTACATTAACCTTAAGCAGTGCTACTACCCACCACAATTACTTCGACTTTCCATGCCCGAAACAGATTAGAGCTACGATTCTACTTATAACCGTGAAGGCTCTGGTCCCTTGATAGTATCTTAGACACACATTCATTTAGAGCACACAATAGACTGGCAACACTAACAACTGGCGTACTTAGGAGCTGGAATACCCACACCATTTCTATACTGTATCTAATAATGTTTATGCCAAATTTGGTGCGGATAAGTCTAATAAGAGTCGAACCAGGTTCTCCCAGTCAACGATCCGACATTCTACCAACTACGCCCACATAGAAGCTAGAAGACGAAGCTTTGGCACTTCTCTTTATGATTGTATGCACTTCAACAGAACCTTAACAGCTTAAAGGCCTTTAAATTCAAAGAAATTCAAAACAGCATAAAAAATCTTGGGTTTCTTCACGTTTATTAATTTCTATTTAGGCTATAATATATTTTTTAAAAAGTGAAGATTTTGACTTGTGAAGCATTTAGGATGAATTTACAATGTTTTATAATATTTCTCACTGAAAAGAATTCTTGATCAGCCGACTGGGTAGCCGTGCGGTCTAAGGCGTTAGGCTAACGACTCGAAGGTCCCGGGTTCGAGTCCCAGCAGAGGCATGGACGTCTTTGGACTAGAACGTGACGGATAATCATGACGGATCGAAGTCAGCAATTACTAGACTGGCCCATATAAAATAAAATTTACCAAAGTTATTATCGTGAACAGCGGAAAGGTTTTTTTCTTTTTTTAATGATTATTTTTCCTTCAAAAATATCTGAAAGCGATCAGAGCGCTAATAACATGAAAAAGGGAGGGGACGATTATAGATATAAAACACAGTACAATGGTTTAAGCAGTTACTGTGAAAGGGAGTGCAAACTTTTATTTTCCTGGTGAAAATGGGAAGCAAAAAATAAACCTGTGACGTAATCCGAATTAAATTTCCTTTCAATATTTTTTCCTATTTTTCTTTCCGTTTCGATGCAATAAACCATGTTTTGAATACAAAAAAAAAGTCACCTGGAAACAATGCAGTGATTGATTAGAAGAGAATGCATATGGGGAAACGATATGTAACAAAGCCATCAAATTATTTCATACGTCCTCTTTTCTATTTATCCAAGGGGGAGGAGGCGGAAACTTACGTCAACGACAAACTACTTTTATTGCTTTTTTTTTTACTTAAAAAGTACAGATACACATGTGAATTACTGCATATTTGATAGTACGAGGGTCGAACTTAGGAAGAATGATAGTCTGGTGCTAGACCATTTTTTACGTCTTTTTGCCCCCAGTTTCACATCAAACCATGAGCGGATTTACGAGAGTGACCCGGGGAGGGGGGGGGGAGTACTACAATATATTATATTAATAGCAAATTTCAAAGCTATCGTTTAGAATGAAACATCTAAAGTAATTCTGAAATAAGTGGTGGAGGGGCAATGCCCCATTCCCCCATAAATCCGCCCATTCATCCAACCCTTTTCTTTCCGCATTGAATCGAATTTTTATGGTCTTTAGGCATCTCATCAGAAAACTATCCAAATACAACACCCGAGTTGCCAAATGAGACCCATCTCATCTGATTAAATGGTCACAAACAGGGATTCTGCCAGAATTTTCAGTTTGGGGTGTAAGTCAAAATCGGGAGGGTAAGTGGAGTTTTGCACGGTTTCTATCGATTTTTTACCGTAAAAAATTTAAAGTTGTGGTGGGTTTTCTTTAAAATTTAGTGCCTGAGGACGAGAAAGACTGGCATGAGAGCCGGAAGAAATTCGCAATATACACATTTGAAGATTTGAAGTAAATAAGGCGCTAATGCCATTTCTGTGAAAATTGCTGTTTTTACAGGAATAATAATGCATGTTTTAGACATATGTATAACATATGAAAATCAAAGTCCTAACACATTACTTAGTCCTTCTATTGGGTGTTTATAAGTGGTGAGACGTGTTGTTTTATATAGAAATAAAATATTAAAAACTCTTTTTTTTTTTGTCGGTTGGAAAATGGCGCTTAGAGCCTTATTGACTTGAAGGATTTATTTATAGAGCCCGGGATTAGACCAGCCCGAAAGAATTCAACATTAAGAGGCTGAATGAGTGCTGTACATTTGCGGGATATTAATTGCTTGTAAAATAGAACTCCATTCGAAACGGCTGCATTGATCAGCTGTTCATCTTTGTTACAGGACTAAGAATCAACAAGAATCAAGAGGTGATGTTCAGACATATTCGGCCAGAATATTTTTTCAAGAAGTAAATTCAAGTTGTCCTTGTACATGGTGGCGGATTTTCTTGCAATTGAATTAGGATTCGTCCCGGAAAATCCATGACCATACCGGAATTAAAATCGGTGTCCTGGTATCCCGAAAATAATTCTCCGGACGCATAAATGTCCCGCCCCCACTTTTATTTTCATTTTGTACATTTGAAAGATTTTCTGAAGGTTAATGTAAAGCCACGATCTCCAACTAAAGGTGGCAGCACTATCTCCGTCTTATGTCTAATGTATTTTTATCAATGCACGAAATTTCAATGCTGCTCCTACAAATTCAAGGCTAGAGAGTTTCGGGGAAGGAAGTTCATAACCAATTCAAGAGTTCGATCAATGCCGATTTTTATTTTATTTTTTGTTCATTGTTGAAAGAGCTTCATTGTTGTAGGTTTCGATATTCACAACAACAGTCAAGCGATTTCAACAATGAAGAAAAACTAAAATAAAAAATTGGCATTGATCGAACTCTTGAATTGGTTATGAACTTTCTTCCCTGAAACTCTCTCGGCTTGAATTTGTAGGAGCAGCATTGAAATTTGGAGCAACGATAAGAATACATTAGACACATACGGAAATAGTGCTGCCATCTTTTGTTGAAGATCATTACTTCACATTAATGTTAAATTAGTAGCGCCCCGCATTTTCACTTCTGAAATATAGGAACACTAAGCAATTGCTCAAAGTGCTTTCGTTTTCATCACACTTTGATTGATGACAATTGTGTTCCATAAATCGTTGAGTATCTTATTATAAAGGTTCCGGATCCGGGTATCCGGTTCAAAAATTATCCAGAACCGGATCCATGAGAATGTTCAAATGCGGATCCGGATGGATATCCTTGGTGTTGCTGTTGCCAATATATTTTATTCATCCCGCACCAACGGGCGGGTATTTTAGCTAGTCTATCTTTATATAAAAATGGATGTATGTTCCAGCATAATTCTGGAACGCCTAGAGCAGTTTCAACCAACCTTGGTACACATATCACATATACAATCTGAAAAAAAAAAAATACTGAGGGGTAAGACACCGCTAGCACACCTACACTCAAAAATATATTGGTGTTTATTGCCACCCCAAAAGGTGTAATAGAACACCTCTACCTCTACACCAATTCCAGTGCTAGGTAACACCAATTCTAGGGTTGGTTAACACAATCCGGAGTGTCCAACACCGTTTTTAGTGTTGATAAACACCTCTACCGGTATTCAGAAACACCATTAGGAGTGTTAAAGTACACCGCTAGAAATGTTAGGGAACACCTCCAATGGTGTTTATTAACACTCCTAACGTTGTTTCTGAATATCGGTAGAGGTGTTTGTCAACACCAGAAACGGTGTTGGACACCCCGGATGGTGTTTAACACTAGAATTGGCGTTACCTAGCACTGGAATTGGTGTAGAGGTAGAGGTGTTCTATTACACCTTTTGGGGTGGCAATAAACACCAATATATTTTTGAGTGTAGGGGTGAGGTGGGAAGGGATGGCATGTAAAAATAATCGAAAACGATCGATATTAGTGTCGAATCCATAGTTATCGGGGTCGCTGAGATGAATAGCGACACTTCTGATACCTTTTAAGTCCACGTCCAGTCCCCATCAGCATGGGTGGTGTTAAGGCGCGGAAAATAAAAATGCCGAAAATGACCTAAATTAGTGTCGATTGCATAGTTTTCGGGATAACTAAGCTGATTGGTGACAGTCTCGATGACTTAAGCCAAAGTTTAGTCGAATTGAACAAACAAAACAACAGTTAGTGTTCCCAATATATTTTGTCGACTCCGCACCTACAGGCGGGAAATCAGCTAGTTGATAATAAAAACAAAAACAAATTTTATTTAAAAACGCACACATGTTTTTCCTCGTTGTTAAGATGTGTAACAAAATGCCTAGTACAAGACAATACAATGTCTCTTACCATTGTTCTTTGTATTGGAGATAATACGCTCGCGTAAGATTTCCATTATTAACCTACCGCTGCAGACCCTTCACCGCCAGGAGTCACAGAATAATTACTTCATTCTTACGTCAATCAAGCATCATCAAGCGTTGTGGTCCTCTGAGCAACCCGGGTTAACTGATCAGTAGCGAAATTACACTGTACGTATGTGAAATGTTCTGGTTTGTATCCTTCCAAAACACATTTTGGGTGGAATTCTTTCAACTTCTTCTTGAATTGAATTTTATTCCTTGCCTTCAGGCATCTAAGGCTCAGACTGGGATAGGGGAAGGGAATGGATGCAGGAAGGTATCGGCCAAGGTCTAAGTTGAAGGTACCATCCCGGCATTTGCCTGGTGTGACTGAGGAGAAAACAAAAAAAAACACAGGTAGTCTGGTCGGCCGCTGAGATTGAACCCACGACCTCCCGAATGCTAAGCCAACACTCTACCACTGAGCCACGGCTGCTCGATTCATATTTTTTATTCATATGTCTGTAATGCATGTAAATGTCTTCATTGAAAGCGGGTAGAATGTTTGAAAGAAGTCGGCTAGAGTCTGATTTGAAGGTACAAACCCGGCAGTGGCCTGGTGAGCCTGAAGAAAAACTGAGCTCAAAACCAAGACATTCGAATGCGAAAACAACGCTATGCCGAACTGAGCTATGGACGCTCAGTGTACGAAGTTCGAGCTCTGTGGCCATGGTTTTCCTCAGTACCATCAGGTAAATACTGTGATGGTATCTAGAATACAGACCCTGGTCGATAGCTTTCCCATCCTCGCTCTCAGAAGAATGCTTGACGAAGAACGTCATCCCTTTAATATATGATGATACAATATCCAGTCTATTAAAATTAAAACAATAATCTTTCACTTACCTACTTGTTCAATGAAGATGAAAGCAGGAAAAAAGAGTCGGTAATTGTAATCACTTTCACTTCCAGAGACATTAAATTCCACAAGGATCACTGTTACTTCCTTTTGGCAGCACAAAACATCAGTAGCACTGCAACTCCGAGAACTTGGTAAAATCTTTCAAGATAGTTGTTGGTTTATTAGAAGAGTATGCTGTTTTGTTCTTGTTCCGTCTTCTCAAACAGTCACATGCGTTTATCATTGAATTCTCCTCCCCTTCATCTTCTGGAGTGTCACTAGTTTTCCAGATGCACTCTCGCTGGTCTGTAAGTAAGAAATGTTCCCGACAGAGCGACCGTGATTAAAAACTCCCCTCTGTAAGAAGACTGACAGATGCGTATCGAAGACTGCTTGCTGTCACTTGAATTATACTATCTTGCTGATGAGCAAGACAAACACTTCACTACTGTATGTTATGTGTGTTTCTTGCAGAGCGGATGTCTTCGTCATCAATATGAGCTACTGGAACCCGTTAGAATCAAGCGAAGATAGTTTTGTCTTCCTTTCTAAGCTGAGGTAGTCAAGTTTGTTAAGTCAGACGATTTTCCATGCAGGAGAAAGTTGTTGTCGCAGGTTTCAGTTACATAAAAACCTCTTTCTCTTCTTCTTAGCCGGCTGGATACTGGAATTCTCTGTCCAGTGATAAAGTACAGCCATAATCAGAAGTTAATTACGTATTCAGAGCAGCTTCTAATACAAGGACTAACTATTAACAACATTCACTCACGGTTGATCACCAAGTCATGAACCCTCTTATGCTAATTCCGGGTCTGGAAATAACAAAGATAATAAATATTCTTAAAATACATTTATTTCCGGCATTGGGAAACTGAGGGGGCTCTCCGTTTTATGCACTGTATGACTAGCAGAAATGGCCGTTGTTGTTTGGGTGTATATATAGAAAACTATGGAATATTGTATGTATATATTCTACATAATTACATGCGTATTAACAATATTACTGCTCAGGGAGTACGCCAGGAATGTAGTCGAAGGGGGTGTCTAAAGTTATTGGGGGGGGTGTAATTCATATTCAGTTATACACTATACTATACAGTCATCCATTATAATTATCTTACCATGCATGCATGCATGTGCGCGCGCGCGCGTTTCTGTTTGTAATACTTTTCAAAATAAGAATTGTGCATAACCATCCACATAAGGACAATGTGTGTAAATAGCAAGCATTATTATTATTATTTAATTACTTGCGAAGAAATTAAACAACTTACTCCTCTGTCGTTATATAGGAAACTGATTTTAGACTATAATGAGTTTTGATCTTCACGCTTCGGATCATTTTCATCGAGTAGAATGAATTACCAACAGAACTATTAGCTTTCAAATAATTTTAGATATTGTTATTGTTTTGCACTTGTCTAGCTTTTGCAAGCTTTAATTTGGTAATATGGATAGATATTTATTATTAAATTTTAATTACTATGAAAGAGATTATTTACCTCAACTATGTCTTTAGAGCAAAAAATATACATTTTAAATAAATGTAAGCTCTACTTTTCTCAAGCTTTCCTGGAGTATATATCAAGATTACATCACAGTTGATAAAATAACTTAGTAGAAATTGTATGCACTTTTTATTCCAAAGTTATCGGATCGATGCCCAAAGTGACCGACTTCATTGAGGCTTTCCAAACAAATGCTGAAATCATGGACTCAATTCTTCTGGGTCCACTTCAGGGCATCCACTTCAACAAATTCAATTCTTCTTAACGGTATTAAGGTGAATTGACTAATATATTGTAAAATGTCATTTTTAGTTGTGTTTTTTTTTCGGAATGCTCAATGAGAAGCAGAAAAACATTAAAAATGCAAAATTCAACTTTTGACCAATAAGGTTATTTTCAGATTAGTCGCTAACATATATATTTCCGGAGGAACATTTCTGGTATCTACTTTTCGTTTTTCTGTCGCTACAAACCAAAGCATTGACGGACGTTTGAATAAAATTCTTTAAACTTTCACGACGAGAAAATATTACTCATGATCTCGTTTCTTTTTAAAACCATGCAGAAATTTGCCGCACTGACGTTTCGAACACCTAAAATAATGTCTACTAACTCAAACCCAAACTAATGGTACGACATTCCGTCGAGCGCCAAGGTGTGCCAGACGGCTTTTAGCTCGGCCTGAGCCTGAGATGCTTGAATGCCATAAATAAAATAAAATTCAAACGGCTTTTCGTTGGGTAGTACATAGTCAGCGCATCGGCTCTCGTCGCAGTTGTACTTTGGCTCCCATGATACCAATTTGCTCTTTTTTGTATTCAAAGTGTCTCCCTAATATTTATCACGATACTTGATAAGTATCAAAATTCTGCTAATCGAACACGGAACCTCCCTCACAAAGGGCGAGATCGTTAACCATGTGGATATCCGGGAGCCAACCCAGAAACTCATCCTGACTGGACCACGGCATGCCCTCCCATTTCGATTTTCGAACCGTATAAACTCTGAAAGAAAGTGGCGAATCATAATTAACAGAAACTGGTGAATAGTCAATGGTTTGTAATGAGTTCCAGCACGCCAAAGATTACAAGAAGTGGATGTCACTATTACCTTCATGCACGTAAAAACTTTATTTTCTATGGGACAGTCTAGTAACACTTTTGATTTCGGTCCGTCACGATTCGATCCTTTTCACCAAGTTAAAATCCACAAATACTCATGCCCCTACCAGGACTCGAACCCGGGACCTTCGAGTCGTTGCCCTAACGCCTGCATGCACGACCCGTGGCTATTAAAATATTAAATTTAATGAAACATTAAAATTTTCAAAAATCGCGATTGCTTGATGAAATGTTGACTACCGCAGTCTCTCTTATCTTTACTCTTCGAATTTCAAATATTGTCAGTTCCAATATAAATAAGAGAAAGCGCACGCAGGGCTTCGGTGCTAATCATTTCAACTGGGAGTAGAGTTAAATAAAACAATCGGAAAAACTATGTAGCCAGTGTCATACTATCTTGAGTAAGGAAAATTTTTCAGGACTCTTTTTTATCTTTAGCGACAACGCAACACGTTCAGGATAACAAAAAAGAAAGCTCTTTTAATTATTGTCTGTCTGTATGTGTGTTTGTGCTAGTCTGTACGTCACGAGTTCGAGTACCGAAGTCTGGCACAAATGAGTGAGTGTTTGAATGATACCTTATTTAACTGGCACCTACGTAGGGAAACGTATGACTTTGTCTCCAGCCACTTGTGGTCTGTCTGTACACAGACTTCCAAAGATTTATTTATTTCGGGTATCTCCATATACAACTCGGAGACTATTTTACATTGGAGCTTAGCAACAACAACAAGCATGAACAATGGGAAAGGAAATTGGACGGAAACGGACATAGCCTTGAAATAACATATTATCCCGGCATTTGCCTGATAAGACTTGAAAACTTAAGTCAGGATGGCCGTCTCCAGGAATGGAATCCTGGACCTCCGGAATGCGAAGCCAGCTCCAAAGCATTGAGCCACGGCCGCTCGGTGCTTCATTTCATATCGCTTTTGTTTCACAAAATGTTCGTTAGCGTTGACATATCGTAGATGAATTTTACCTGTTTTCTTTTGAATGAATAAGAGTATGATGAAATAAAACCCTGAAGAACACAGAGTTAGGTATTAGAAAGGTCGTCGCATCAAGTTTGTAAACACTGTTACTTTTATTTCCATTTATTTAGTTATGAAGCAAAGATTCACTTAAATTAGAAAAATTAATGCATATGTACGAGCTCCTAAACTTCGTTCCTTTGTTTCAATAATCCTCCTCTTCATTGTGAGGCGTTCCGCCTCTTCCACTGTGCACACAAAACAACTTAATAGATAATGAGTGCATCTGAAGTAAGTCTAGCATCTCTGCACTCTTAACACTGCAGGGGGCAGCCACCAAACAGATGCTTTCATACGCGGATGTTTATTGTTTCCTGCCTCATTTCTTTTGCTGCTGATGGATTTTTGCGAGGTGACAAAGGAATGTAGCCCAAAAGAAGCTATTTCTTCGGAATAAATGCAAAACTACTACCAAGATTTGATTGTGTATTACCATAACTGCCGTCTTCATAAATCGAAATTCCAGGAATTTCTCACTATCAAATGTCGCGAAAGAACACCCCCCTTAGGGGTAGTGTTCAGAAATTTTCCTTAGGGGGGGTGTTGTCGAAGTCTAGGGAGGGTGTTAGGGGGGTGTCGGGGGGTGTAGCGTACTCCCTGTTACTGCTGCTACTACTTTATTCTTATTATTATTACTTTAACTAATACAAGTACCACTTGCACTGCTATTGCTACTACTACTACAACTATACTAGCACTACTTTACTGCTAGTATTATTATTGTTACTTACTACTACCATAGACCCTCATAATAGATAGACTTAGTACGCTTCCCCATTTCTGGCTGCGCTAAAACTAATGGATTTTTGTTCATAGCACGCGATTTTGAATCCATGTGCTAGGTATCTCTGCCATAGACGTCATATTCTACTACGAGGTCTATGGCAGAGCTACCTAGCGGATGGATTCAAAATCACCTGCTCTGAACAAAAATCCATTAGTTTTAGCGCAGCCAGAAATGGGGAAGCGTGCTAAGTCTATCTGTTATAAGGTCTATGCTACTACTTTAAAAGAATCACCACTTGCAATGCTATTGCTGCTACTACTACAAGCACTAATTTGCGGCTGCTGTTCCTACTACATTTTTGTCTACTCTTTACTTATCGCTGTTCGTTTTGATAAGTCTTTGAGTTTATTTTCTAATTGAAATATACGTTCCTCATACACAAGTCTTGAATCTCTAGTCCACCCTTACTTTCTTCAGTACCTGCATTACGACTTTCTAGTTGATTTGATCGAAATTAACCGGCACAGCGATTAGTAGATCCAATATTGCATACATTCTCATTTTCTCACATATCCTACGATTAGCAAAATTAATTAAAATTGTGTTTCATGTCTTTTACAACGTTTGGAACTATAGACCATCACGCATTATCTTTTTTTATAGCCGTGGATGAAAGAATAGGGAATATAGCAGCCAAAGCCTTTATTAAAGGTATCATCTAGGCATTTGCCTGGTGATACTGAAAAAAAAAATCTTCGAAAATGTCACTGAAGATTGTGGACGTGAACGTAACTTGAACCCGTGCCTCGTTTCCAGTACTTATGCCAAGTTAGCGTTAGTAATCACCTGATCCGGATTAAGGAGGAGCTAAAGAGGCTGGAGCCCATGAGCTCCACTGCTTCAGAGGCACCGCCAGAGGTAAATCAGTAACCTATGTACATAGCAACAGAGTCAATAGCCCCGAGCCTCAAAGTAGCTTAATCTATCACTGGTAACCCCTAGATCATAGAGAAATTATATATACCAGCGTTTCTCAACCTTTTTCATGTCGGGAACCCCATTTTACAATGTCTTCTGGCTGGTGACCCCCAAAAGTACTTTCCTTGTTTAAAGTAAGTTATTTAGTTTCACTTTGTGTTCGTGGAGACCTTCAGTACACACGCACGCACCTCGCGACCCCTTTGAACAGAATCCGCGCCCCGCACGTTGAAAAATCCTGATCTATACTATTTCTGAATTCCCGGAAATCGGAACATTAGTTATTTTTTATGACACTTTCATATTTGAGTGGAAATGGATTAAACAGCTAAAAGGTACATTTCAGTAGTATACTGCATACACAGTGAAACCCATTACATAATATTTTCCATAAAACGACTAAAAGAAGTCAAAATAACTGCAAGGGGAAAAATAAACGTTGTTTAAAAATGTAAATATTAGTACGAGTATTGATGTGACAAAGCCTACAGTAAAAAAAAAAAAAAAAAAAAAAAAAGTAGAAAAAGCACTATTTAAAAAAACCTGTTTGTCCGTTGTGTAACTATTGGAGCAAAACGGCAAAGCACATAACATTAAGAGAGAGAAAATTCTCAGGTGAAAGTTTCTGGCCTGGCAGCACTGCGACGAGGGAGAAAGAAAACTGAATTTCAATGTTATTTCTCGAAGCCTTTTTCTTCTTTAGTGCTTTTTTTTAACGTCCTGATCCACACGTTATAGCAAGACAGGATGGAATTTTAGTTAAAGTTTACAATTAGTTCATGTATTATTTTTACATATGATTAGCAAACTTACGTAAATAAAAACAACTGTCGTGTTTACTTTCTTCGTATATCAACCTTGTTTCAATAGTTTTGAAATAATTTCCCCGTGATTTTCGCTTTCATAGCTGAAATTGAATTTGAATTTAAATTGAATTTATTTTTCTCTCTTTTGATTTGTATTTATATATATATATATACAGTTTAAATTTTTCTCTGTTTTTATATATATGGGCATATTGTTGTAAATTTTTGGCGCCATGCTACTAGAATGGCATTTTGCTATTTCTTTATTTGTTCTCATGCATTCTAAATTTAGTTGTGTTTTACTTCTACTTTCATGGATATGTTGTACTTTTTCCCATTCATTTTCATTTCTTTTAAAATATATTAGAACAGCTTTTATGTACAATGTAGGTAGATAAAAAGTACAGAGAATTTTTTATACAAATTTTCTACTCTTGTTTCATACGTTTTGAATAAAATTATTTGTGGCAATATTTACACAGCTATTTTGCATCACATCCGACCAGTCACATTTTTCTAATTCCTTATTTAGTAATGAGTAATTTACCTTTACATTATAACATTGTGGTCATCTCGTTGGCTGATAGTGGTTTGTCTTGTAATCAAGGGTTCGATACCCAGTGAGCGAAAACAACTGTTTAAACTTTAGATCCCGTGAGTGAATTGCTGTTAACGTCCTAAACGAAGTGGATCTAAGGACGAGATCTAAATTTTTGGTAAAGTAGGCTTCGAACAACTCCGTTCAATGGATCCCGGCCAGAATTGAACCCGTTACCACGCGTACAGAAAGCCAGGGCGCTAACCTCTCAGCCACTCCGAGGTCTGTACATCCCGTAATATTTGTCGAACGGAAGGCAATGATAAACCATTATTGATCCACTTTGCTCAGGGAATTTCGACCCTGAAATGCCTCCAGGTTGAATACAAACTGAAATAATTTCCATGTGTTTTTTCCGAGATACTTGATTTGAGTTTATTATGACTTTTAGGTATCTATACCGCAGTGATTCCGCCAGACCCCCCCCTGTGGGGGTGTTATCCCCCAAATCCTCGAGAACACCGCCCCAACAATTAACATTTTTGCGGTCAAAAATCGATAGAAACCACAAAACTCTACTTACACCCTCCCAACTTTGACTTTATATCCCCCCAAACTGAAAATCCTGGCGGAATCCCTGCTATACCGTGAGGCCGTAGCTTAGTTGGTAGAGCATTGGTTTACCAATAAGAAGGTCTTGGGAACGATCCCAGCGACCGCCCATCTTCACTGGGTTTTCCATGATTCCTCATTTATACTAGGTAAATGACAGGATGGTACCTACTAACTAAGCCCTGATCCACTCCCCCGTCCACACTATCCCTGCCTGAGATGCGTAAAGGCCATAAATGAGTTTTTAAAAATAGGCATCTATAGTTCAGGCCGGGATAGGGTTGGGGAAGAATGCGAAGAGGAGTCGGGCACGGCTTAAATTGAAGGTATCATCCCCGTATTTGCAGGTGTGACTTAGAAAGAACGCGAGAAACCCCAGGCAGGACGATCGGCTGCTGGGATCTTAGTCAGGATTTCGAGAGAATTCCTGCTTGGTACTTAACAAGTGTTCCCTGCACTTCAGGTGCGTAGCTCCCCTGGTTTCCCACAGTTATGCAAGCATAAATTCAGCGCCCACAATTATGCAAGCATAAATTCAGTGCTGGTATTTTGAACGGTTCTTTGGACAATGTACTAGTTACTGGGAATAATAGTCTAGCGTTAATAAAATGCTGACTATGTCAAGTTTCCAGTAAACGAAGAGATTGAACGATTTCTAAGCCACTGGTAACGATTAAGATTCGTGACCCAGACTGACCCAATGTTTCAATAGCCGATTTTTATTTGGTTACTTGATTGTCAAATGTTTAGGTTTGTCCGTGATCATTGCACTTTACAAATATGCACTTTTCTTTTTAACTCCGCGATGTTATGTTTAGGAACGACTGAACAGGATAAAGGACATGTCTGATAGATTAGAATAATTATGTTTTAATTTTGTTGCTGATAACCAATTCTAATTCTGTTCTAGACTGATTCATCTTAATAAATGTCTTCGAGCGAATTATAAATTTTAACTTGGATACGCTAATACTTTTAGATAATGTGTATGTGTTGCCGTATCCATTGATCTACCCCAAATTTTGCGTACCGGTACATGTGCATTAGGTACTAGAGCAGATCGTTAGAGATAGTCCCAGTCGTTTAAGCTATCAGTGTTGCCAACTTATTTTAAACATTCTTTTTTTCTAATTGTTTCCATACCGTGGAACCTATCCGCACTAAACTTGGTATAAACATTATTTGAGATAATATAAAAATACTGCGGGTGTCCCGGTCCCCCAAGAACCCAGTTGTCGGTGTTGCCAACCTATTTTACCAAATGCATTCGACTCCGTACCAACGAATGGGCATATCTGCTACAAGTTCTCCACCTTTCAACAGCCCCAGTTATTAGTGTTGCCATTGTATTTTTTCGAATAAACTTAAGCCAGCACCAAAAGGCGGATATATAGGCTAGTTCTGAATAATTTGATAACATGGCAGTATAGATAAGCGATGAAGGGTCAACTCTATGGTCCTAAGGTCACTGGACAAGATGACTCAGTGTGTTTGTCTATGCTTGTTTGTCATTGCCTTCCATTGGATGATGATGATAACGTCCTACGGGCGTAGTTTCAAGTTGGCTCCGAATCACGTGTATCCCACCGAACTAGTTCATAATTATATAAAAAAAAAATAAAGATCTAAATTCGTTTGTTATATTTTATTTGGGATGAAAGACAGAAGACTTTGACTTTAATAAAATTGTGAAGATGATGATTAGGGTAGCCATTTGTCCTGCTTTAGGTTTGACAATTCTGCTTTTGATGATCATGACCTGTGTCCTGCTTAACAGCCGAACCGGACGTTGATTTGTCCTGCTGTTGGTTGTCTCATATTAAATTATTTAACTTCCCATCAGCCCTTATGTTTCAATCTCAGACATTTTGCCTATTTCTAAATTTTTAGTAAATTTGACTAAATTCAGAATAGCAAAATTTTAGGCACTAGATTCCTTTCCAAAAAAACTAAACCTAGCGAGAAAATCCCTAAATTTGCTTTATGTTTCCAAGTCCGAAACCCAACTTTGTTTTAACTTACAAGAGGGCTGAGCGAGTGCAACGTGCAGTGACATTTTCAAAGCCTTCCTGCAGAACAATCGTCTAGTAAAAGAGGCTCGAGCAGGAAAATATTAACAAAAAAGTTTGTTTGAAAACTTAACTACATTATTCATTACTCTTATGGTTAGCGCTAATTGCGCTTCTTAAATGATAGCGTTTATTAAACATTTATGACTACAGAACATTCATGAGAATAATATGCGAGATGATGTGAGCAATGAAATAGTGATGAGTTTAGTCAGGTTGTGTAGTGTTGTTGGTATACATAGAGTCCAGAGTATGTGACTTTGAAGTCGGCTCGGAAAGTTTCTTTGGCTGCATGTTGGATGAAAGTAAGGACATTTTCATGATCTATCGGGAAAATGTTTAGAAGAGTAACGATGATGGGGAAGGAGAGAGGACTTGTTCTACTATTATGGGCTGCTGGTTTGAATTGATGGGTGATTGTTGGAACTGCTCTGGTAGTCCGCGAGGTGCATTTGGTTCTGGTTGGGGACTGCATATATAGCTGAATGTGGGATGGGATTCTCCACAGGTTATGCATTTAGGTGGAAGTTGTAGGTTTGTACAGTCTTTGATTTTGTGTAGTCCAGTGTAATACTGTATCCACATTTTGGTTTATTGGAGCAATGTTGACAATGATGAGAATTATAGGCTTGACATTTCTCGCATCTCACAAGACAAAGGTAATGGAGCTGATGTTCGTGAAGATCTATGTCTTTTCATATATATGTAGGCATCATTGGCTAGAAGGCTGATGAGGAGTGAGAAATCTGATCAAGTAGTTGGACGTTCATTCTTTGTTTTATATATGGGTGCATTTGTGTATAGTATGTCTCTCTATTTAAAGTTCCTGTTCTTCCTCTGTATCTGAAACGTCCAAATCTAGTACGCTGATGACAACGAATAGCATTGGACAACGTTTTGGAGGTGGTGGTTGACATGTCCGCTGTTGGTCCAATCTGGTTAATGAAGCTTGTTTCCCAAAGATTTCAAAACTGAGCTTGTTTCGGATGGTGGTTGCTAATTCGGAATTTAGTGATTGCTGTACGATTCCATTTCTGGTTAGTGTGATCTAGTAATTGTGTAGATAGAGATACGCTTTTGAAGTTGTTTTAGTGGTAACTATGGAGTTTGAAATCTGGTGTCGTAATTGGTGAGTAGAAAGGAATGCATCTGTGGTAGTTGTGCAGTGGTGAGTGATCTGAAAGGTCCATAGCGTGTTCTGATTCTGTATGTGAATTGCTGACAGTGTGTGCTTTTTTGGCTGGTGGTAAGTTGAAGCTTGCCGGTCTTCGATGAGATGGAGAGCGAGAAGAATGCGAATACATTTGGCCATGTCTACGTGCATGTTTAAGAATAGTGCCATGGTTGGAGAGGTTCGATGATGATGAAGTGGTTGCAATAGGTGGTCGCTGAACAACTGGTGGTAATTGATGTTTGCCTGTAAATTTGTAGTTGTTTGTCATAGTGGAACTGTCGGGAAATTGGTGATTAGTGTACAATAATGATAAACCGATGATCAGTCTCCATGGAATAACGGGCATATCTCAGACTGACTCCACCCTCCGACACTGAAGGCTGCCATCAGTCTTATTGTAGTAGTATGTGCACTGTTCTCAATCGGGCGTCTACTACACGAGATCCTCGGAAGGACATTAAAAGGGTAGGTTAAGTTATCTATCTGTGTAATGTTTGAATCCCTCATTGCTTCTGAGTGTGCATTGCTCGCCTGTAAGTTTTAGGCCAATAATTTTTCTTATGATTTTCCGCTTCTTTTTTTCAATGTTTTCAATGTCTGTTATTTTGTTATTTAAGCTACTTTATAATTTTTATTTGGAATGGTTGATCTTAACATCAACTGGTTAGTGTACATTTCGGTTTGTAGGAATCTTCTGACAATATGGCATGTACTTAGTATAACAGATCTTTTAGCTGAGATGAGGACACCCGTTGTTTCATGTCGAGAGCTTGTACTTTTGATGATGACGAGACTCTTCGTTTGTTTAATCAAGCTGAAGAATGTCTGGTCTGTTTGTTTTGTCTGTTCTTATTCCGCGATCCCAAAATAATTTGTATCTAATTAATCGTTCTCCAAGATTTCTCTGGGGTTGTATTTGAAGTACGGTGCGTTGTTGTTTTGAGGATGTTTTATTTCGCTATTTTTTTATGGATGATTGTTGCAATATTGTTATGTGTGTCTATTGCTAAACTTGATGTTAGTCAGTTTGGGCACATCCTCCCATTATGGTTTGATTGAAGGTTGTTACAACTTCTGAATTTGTCTTCGATTGTGTCTTTAAGGATGTGTTTCCTGTAGTTTCTTATTGGATGATCTTGTCTTGAACTGCTATCATGAATCCACTGTTCCACTGTACTTGTTTTTATCCTGTATTTTAGGCGTCTTTGTCGACATCATGCAGCTCATTCTATTTCCAGTTTATTTTCAACTGGTCTTCATTACTGTTTTCTGTTCACTGTGTTTATATAGAATTCATCCGATATTTCTTGACCAATGATAATAAACTTTCGCATAGATCAGATAGCATGCCAACTTGCAACAAGATTGTCAGTCACTTGCTTTGAGCTTGTTAAACTTAATATTGTGTTGAACTTAATAAACAGGCATGAAACAAACGTGTTGCAACAACATAAGTAGCTTGGTCGTTATAACTAAACTAATTGAACGTTGTTGGAACAAGCAGTTATGCGAGGAAGATCGTCAAATTTGAAACTGATTTAAATTGTGTTTCGTTGCACTTCTCCTGTGATCTCAGCGCGATGAAGTCCCTTCACATACCTGCCTGCTTCTCCGTAAGCTATCTTCGCCAAATAACCCTTTTGGTACAGGTGTCTGTTACGATCTGATGAACTAAGTATAAATAACGCTTGGAAAGCCAGGCAGGGTGTGAGATTCCGTGGTCTGGTGACTACAGTATCGGATTGGTGTGCCAGTGGTTCTAGGATTGATTCCAACTCAGGGCAATGTTTTCATTATTATTTTAAGAAGTTTTCTTTTTTGTCCCTGAGTCAGGTCAAAATTATTGCATGGATTAGAATCCAAAACTATTTTCCATTTCCAAGGAAACAATATTAAACACATATTCGAGCCCATTACATAAGAATGAATAAATTATCCTATTACAACCAACTTTCACATTGTGGAATAGGGAATAGGGAATAACCCTTAAGGCTTTCATTGTATTAAAACAGTTACAATTTCCATGGAAACGAAACACTTATTACACACATATTAGATTATTACTTATACATTGGAACGATTTATCTGATTTCAGTTATCAGTTTTCAGGTTAGGTCAGACTTCTGAGCGAGCGAGCGATATTGTTGAATACACAGTTAAGATGTCGCAGACTCTCGGGTCGCGAATCGCACGGTATTCTGAATGATCGCAAATCGCACGGTCGCAAAACACACGTACTCGTTAGAGGCAAGGTTGATCATAGTCTCAGTTTTGAAGGCGTCTCAGTTTTCTATCTTAAGTCTCGTTGAATTGTTTTTCAAATTAGAATACAATCGTGTAAAAATTTTATAAAAAATATGAGAGCAGACAGATTCCTCGAGAAAAGATCCATAGATTCCTAGAGAAAAGAAACGTCCGAGAAGACGTCCAAATGTAAGATGGGTAGATGAAATCAAGCGTTTTTCAGGAGCTACATGGATGAGGATAGCAGCAAACCAAGATATGTGGAAAGAAAAGGGGGAGGCCTTCATCCAGCAGTGGATAGAAAACGGCTGAACATGATGATGATGAGAGCAGAGTAAATTTTGTCGTAAATGTAGAGAGGTACTGAAATGTGAAATTCAAGAGTCTGCAGGGGCCACGGTGACTCAGTGGTAGAGACCTCACCTCTTGTGCGTGTGTTTCTCGGTTAGATGCGGGGACTCTCGTACCATGTGGGTTTTGTCTGTGGTGGACAAACACCGTGTGCATGGGTTTTCTCCGTGTTCTCCCGTTTCCTCCTACTAATTCTTCCAACATCATTCATTCGACTTGAGCCAAAGGTGCCCAAAGACCTTAAAATAAAATTTAAAAATGTAAAAGTCTGGAAAACACTCGTTTCTTTAAATCTTACTTTGAAGTGTCTGCCATCTGCAGGAGCAAAACAAAACAAGCCTTAAACATTGGATGGCGTTTTCAGTCATCTAGCCGCTAGCGGATTCCTAACCGAAGTAAATGGAAGACTGCTTCAGATCTTGTGTTAACATATTAACGGTAGTAGTAGAATTGTACCGAATTGTACTAGAGTCTGTACTGAATTGTTCCAGCAACTTTAAAATGTTTCTCTGCGAACAGAAATAGAGTTAAAATCTCTTTGTCTCATTAAATCAGCGTACATTCAGATGCAGGTTCTTTATAGCATTATTTTATTATTTGTGCAACCTCAATTGAATTTACCGTTGAGGATATCCCGGAAACGTCTGTCATTTCACGCTATTCAATTGTCGTCCTCCACGTCCTCATCATATTTATGACTTTTTATTTTTTCAAATGTGAAAAGAAAGGAAGTCGCATTTTTCAGTTCCACCTACGTACAGCACAGAAAACACTTGTGTAACACACAACACATGTTTCATAAATACAAAGAAATCGTGATTTCAGTTTACCAAAGACATTTTGTTTCATATAAAGTTCAGTTGCAGTAAGCTATTCCGTTAGTATTATCATAGACTAAATAAGGAGATAGACTTATCACGCCTATTTTCGTCTGCGCTAAGGAGCACGTCATTTTGAAGCCTGCCGCTAGATGACTCTGGCGACTACTTTAAGTCGCTGGTTTTTTTTCAGTAGTAGCCATCAGAGCCACCAAACGACAGCCTTCAAAAGTACGTGCTCTTAAGCAAAAACCCATTGATTTTAGCGCAGCCGAAAATAGGTAAGCGGTATAAGTGTGTTTTATTATTTAGTCTATGGTATTATTCATGAAAGGACGGTGGTCGAATTGACAATATATCAACTATGCTAGCCGTGGGGCTCCACATCTGTTGTCTACCCTACTGTAAAAGCTAACCCAAACAGATCATATGAACCTAAAGTTGTATTAATTTAATTCTGAAAGTGGAAAGTTGTATGTTAAATTCGCTATATACTGCAACCCTGCGTGTTTCTGTAGTTACTACAATCCAGTGCTGGATTAAGCTAATTGCGGGCCCTGGTAAAGAAAGACTGTTAGGTCTCCTCTGGTTGTAACTATCCCTTGTAGTTGTAAAAGTAACTGATTTGTTTCTGGCGGTGCCCCTAAACGAGCGGGGAGCCTGGGCTGCTGCCCCTTTAACCCCCCCCCCCGTTAATCCGGGGTCTGCTATAATATATTTAATTTGTATTACAACGAAAAACACAATTAATCTTCAAGCAGCCCACATATAGTGAATTTTATTTTTGTAGACGTTTGTACATTTAAATCCGACCGCCATCTAGCGAGCAACGCTGATACTACAAACATTTGCTCAATTTCCGGACAGTATGGATTTGAACACAAGATGAAGTTATTCTGACAGATCACATTAATATGTGATATAATCCCCCAAATTCAGAAGCGCAAAATTCAACTTTGAAATTTTTTACTGTTAAAAATTTATTAAAACCCAAAACTCTACTTATTAATATAATCCTTCAATTTTGGCGTTATACCAACGAAACTGAAAATACTGGCAGAAACCTTGACTAGATGAAGTTTATATTTTAATATCTAAAACTGTTTCGCCGCACCCATTACATCCTATTCAACAAAGATCGCAAAAGTATTTTCGTTACAAATTGAGTCATGCGTAGAGAGCTTCGTAAAAAAAAAAAAAAAAAAAGTTTGTAAAACGAGAGGGCCAAAGCGCTGCATTTGCTACGAAATCTAACGTTCAAACTTTCTATAATTACCTATACTACAAATAGCAATAATTAAGTAAATAAAACTTCTAACTCGATGTAAAGATTGCGTAGCAAACAGGCGGTGTAGCCAAATATAGTAGATTGATCAGTAATATATTCTGCTGCTTTATCTATGACCACAAATTATACGAGCCAGTCCTCGAAGTAATCCTTATACCTTGTTTAGATGACTAACCTTTTACGATGGTAAGATTTACGGGTAAAACTAACTTGCGTTCAGACTACCGAACTTAACTTTGTTATCGTGCTTGTACTACCATTGTCTGTAAAGAAACAGGAAGAAGTTTCCGTAGCCTAAAGAATCTTCTTGTTACACGGGAGAGGATTAAATTATAAAAAATGAACAAAAATGAATTGATTGAAGCATCACATTTTGTAGATTAGTTCTGCCATCATCTTTTATACTGTAAAAGTGATACGCACCACTAGGATACTATATATTTCGATAAAGAAAGAAATAAACTCACGAAGTTAAGGACACCCGCCCTAAGTCGGAATCTTATCTCAGCCATGTTTACACACAATTCCTATTAGTGTTGCCACGAGACGTAACAGATAGATGACAATAGGAAACGAGACGAGACATAGAAATGGCTATAGAAAACGAGATGAGACAGAGCTCTCGTAATGCAAAGTATACGTCTCACTTTTCGAGACGAGACACTCTCTGAACAAGATATTTTCGAGACGAGACCGCCTAAATCTCGTCTCGTCGGCAACACTCCCTATACAATTTGATTCACGAGATCACAGCAATAGAATTTTCTCTCTTGATTTCAATCGCAAGAACGATGTCGTTCTTGAATTGTCACACGAAATTAGTGCCATAGCACAGGCCCCTCTTGGATATATTTTAATGATTTTTTTTTTTTTTACTCTGGAAGCTAAACAATACATCGGAACAGTTTGCGAATTTATCTTTATAGCCCAGGGGGATAAAGCATAACGCACAGATTTCAACAGGCAACATATATACTGTATATATATAATTCACAGCCATATTTCAATCCACTACTGGATGAGGCCTCTCCCGAACGGAGGAGTTGGTCTACTGCTCGCCTGCTGACCAGACGTGTTTGGAGAGGAGAGCCGAAGCTCTCAACTGTGATAGCCATTGTCATTTATTCAGAGCAGCTTCTTAATTGCATCATGATCCTGGATGGGCACCGTTCCAGACCCTCTCTCTTTGAAAAAAAAAATCTCTTGGTACATCCGGAAATCGAATCCGGGACACCACGATCAGCAGCCAGCGAAGGTAACCACTAGACCCGCGGAGAGAGAACGTCCCATTTTTCAATAGGAGGTTACTAAATCAAGCCAATCATACTTCTTTTTTTTCACATTAAGCTACTTCATAAACATCACAAAAGAAATTCCTTCCAAATAGTCTTCTTAGCTGCTAGTAAAAGTTAATACCCTTCTCACTTTCATGAAAATAGTTTGAACTTCTGCCAAATAAAAATGTTCCGATTTTCTATCTATTCTTGATCGCAACATCTTCTAGGGGGAGAAATTTATGCCTGGCAGGGACATGAAATAAATTTGTCACTGTGGGAAACTTATTTGCCGGGGGGGAGGAAATCCCGGGTATCCCCCCCCCTTAATTCGCACACTACATTGAAGAAAAGAATGGATATGATTTTCGGACTCGTCGTGGTTTGTTTAGTAAAAAATGGTATTACCCCAACCTTTCGTTTTAGCTGCGACAGACTAGTTCATGCAGATTGAATGTTTTAATCTTAAGAACGAAAAGAGAAAAGCAGCATAATTTTTGAATATAAAATTTGCGTCGATGGTACGGTACTTCTGTCTCGTGAAGTACATTCAGAGAGAGAGAGAGAGAGAGAGAGAGAGAGAGAGAGAGAGCATGTAGACTTTCGTGACAAGATTTGGCGCCGGATGTATCTACTTGCTTGATTATGACTCAGATGATAAGAAGATGAGGTCGTTCGTAAGTACATACTTCAAGTAAGATGTCTCTTGTGAGGGACATTTGTAATTTAGTCTGTGACGTAGTGGACGAAAGAGAATTAAAGATCCATCCTGCCTCGCTTGGGACCATATCACAAGCTAATAAGCACCAGAGTAGATTTTCAACCTCCTGTGATTGCATTTAAACTCACTTAGGATTCGAAAATAATTTAATATTGTTTATTTAACACGTTCGATTAGATTCTGATGCAAGCTATTTCAATCTTGAAAATGAAGAGGATATTATTACATCCATTCTGAACTTCGTTTCGGCTGATTGAATAATTGTGACTGGACGGTGAGCCTATGAAATAAATTTATTTGTTATCTGAACACGCTTTAGGAAACTACTTAAACTCCTTTCTTTCAGATTTAAAAATCACGAATTATTTTAGGTTTTGAACAAGTGGTTCTTCTAGCCGATAAATTCGAAGGACCGCAAATTATGATGTGATTTTGAATTTTATTTACGGCCTTTAGATTTCTAAGACTCAGGCCGGGATAGGGTTGGGGCAGTGCTCTCTCTCTCGCTCTCGCTCTCGCTCTCTCTCTCTCTCTCTCTGTATATATAATAAATCACAACCATACTCGACCCACTACTGGATAAGGCCTCTCCCCGGAGGGAGGAGTTGGTCTACTACTCCCACGCTGACCAGACATGTTGGGGAGGAGAGCCGAAGCTCTCAACTGTAATCACCACTGTCTTTTATTAACAGCAGCTCCCCAATTGTCCTCACGATGCTGGGTCAGCACCGAAATTTTTTAACCCTCACCGGGAATCGAACCCGGGACCGCTCGCACTGAAGTCAAGCGCGCTACGACTAGGCAATGCAGGAGGCTCATATATATAAAATTCAGAGCCATATTCAATCCACTACGGGATGAGGATTCTCTCGAAAAAAGGAGTTTGTCTACTGCTCGCACGCTGACCAGACATGTTAGGAGGGGAGAACCGAATCTCTTAACTATGATCGCCACTGTCTTTTATTCACAGCAACTCCCCAACTACATCACGAACCTGGGTAGGCACTGTCCCATACCTTATCACCTTGGAAAAAAAATCTCTTGGCCGAGCCGGGAATCGAACCCGGAACCACACGATCTACAGTAAGTGATGGTAATCAGCGGAGAGAGAGGGAGCACTATTTTCCAATGGGAGGTTACTAAATCAAACCAATAATACTAAATATTTCACATTAAGCTACTTCATAAACATCACAAAATAGGCTTCCTAGCTGCTAGTAAAAGGTCATATACCCTTGTCACTTGCATGAAAATTGTTTCAAATTCTGTCAAATAAAAATGTTCCGATTTTCTATCTAATCTTGATCGAAACATCTTCTAGGGGGTAGAAATTTATCCCTGGTAGGGACGAAAAATAAATTTGTCAGGGTGGGGAACTTATTTGCCACGCGGGGAAATCCCCGGCATTCCCCGTTAATTCGCACACTGGGTAGGGGAAAGGATATTGGAAGGTTTGGACCTAGTTTGTTGTTGTAGGTACCATCCAGGCATTTGCTTGATGTGACTGAGGAAAAGCTCTGCAGAAACTTCAATGAGGATGGGCGTCCGCTAGGGTCGTTCCCAGAACCTCCTGAATTCTAAGCTTTTCCAACCGTATTTTGCTCATCAAATGACATTCATTGATTTCGTCTGTGTCGACTGATACCCTTAGAACTAAGATAAAATCACACAAACATCCACGCTCATGGCGGGATTCGAACCAGAAAGCTTGTGGACAGCTGAGCTACGGCCACTCGGCAGATATATTCTATATCCCTCTAGGAATATTCATAGCAGATTGTGGGTAGACTATTTATGATCAACGAATTGGATTTCATATTACAATATGTAGTATCTTCCCTGGAAATTAATCATTTTTATTTAAATTATACTCTTTGTGCAGTCTAAGTAATTTTTATTAGTGTTTTTGATTTCTGCTCAAGAATAATGTCCTAGCGTGGAGTAGCATCAACTCCTGGATCCTGATAGGTCTTCTAGTTCTGTTCTTGAGTCAGTGTTTGCAGTGACAAAGACCATCCTCACAACGTGCTCTTCTCTTGAGTTGAACCATGCAATATATTATACATTTGGGAGGAACGAACGGGAGAAAAGGAATCAAGGGCTTACATGCTACTCTCCGAAGCCTAAGAGAACGCCCTGTAAAGAAAAAATAGAGAAAGATACAGTTAGATGAGTTGTCCAAACAAAATCATTGAAAATTATTATTCGGTAGTCTCATATTTGGTGACTTACCACTGCCCCTACAAATTCAGACATCAACTATTTGAAAATAAACGTTTGCGAAAGTATTTGCATCTATGTTAGGTAAGGTTGGGTTAGTTTACTTTAGGTTAGGTTAAGCTATGTTGGGTGTGTCACAGAAGCATTTACCTCGTAGTCATTTTTAGAAACAAATCACAGTCACATGAACTCATGTCCAGACATTAAAGATACCGCCTAAAAGTAGCTAATACAAGATACCAATACTGAAAAAAAAAAGTATCTAGCTACGATACTTGACATAGTTTCCTTGACGAACGCAAGTCTAAAATAGACACTGGTGCAAAAGACGTCAATATAATATGACATCATTTCTATCAGTATTGCCAGCACTTATCACAATTCACAATCACGGCTGACGTCGAAATTTGAACGTGTTCCTTTCTTGGATCCTTCTCTGAACGACGAAATATCGTACAAAGTATATTTTATTCCGATACTCGATACCGCGTAAAAGTATCAAGTACATATAGACCCAGCAGATATCTCCCCCCGAAGTGTCTAGTATTTCCCAAGCTACTAATCTTCCTATCGCGATACTGTCTGCCAATGCCTGCTCGTGCTTATATCGGGTGAATAAGGGGGGTGCTCAAGTACCTCCCTTCTAAAGCGAAATGCATCCAAGTGATGCTGATCCGCTACGACACACGAGGGTTTTCTCTGCCGTGTTGTTTGGTGGCTGATTCACGGTTTCCTTGAAATTCCCTTGACCATCTAGCCACGGTGCCATACGGCAAAGCTGATTGACTACAAATCTCCTGCAATTCATTGTGAATTTGGCAATCGCGAATTAATTCATAGCAAATTTTCTGGTGACACGCAATGTGTAAAAGTATAGCCTTAATACTCTAACTTTAACACAACATAGTAGTTCTGAAATTTGAGATCAATTATATCTTGAATACGTTGAACTGCAGACAGTAGAAGAACAAAAACTTAAACCAAGGACATCCCTCCACCCTCTATTATTAAGGGTTGTTCCGAGATACTGAAATATCCACTACAAGTAATTTTCACCGAGCGACCGTGTCTCAGTGGCGGAGCGTTAGTTTAGCATTCGGGAAGTCGTGGGTTCAATCCCAGAGGCCGATCATCCTAACTGAGGTTTTGCCAGGTTCCTTTCTTAGTCAGACCAGGCAAAAGCTGGGATGGTCCTGGCTGACACTTTCCAACATCCTTTCCCCTCCACTATCCCGCCCTGAGCCTTAGACCTAAAGACCATAAATAAAAATTCAATTCAAGTGATTTTCAACAAATGACTATCTACTACTTCTGAATTCCATACTAACTGCAAACTTGCTGATACCGGATCTGTTCTATTTCCAAAAATGATGGTAGAAATAATGATTTTTAAAAATACCGTCCGCCTATATGCACCAGCTGGTGTTCAAAATTATCATATAACAACAAATCGCACATTCTCACGAAAAGTGTCAACTCAAAATTTTCCAATTTTTTTCATGTTTTCTTTTTGAAGGACGGGGGTCAAAAGAAGGACTAAAGAACCATTCTTCTTTGACAAAAATTCCGCAAATCTATGTACATCAGTAGTCCTCTTGGAAGGGACGGTCGCCCTCATTGTGGAGTTTTGCGCCATAGTACTTACGCCCCTGATTTTTTCATACTCATCAATATCAGATAAGTTATGTGCAGAGCTTTCAAGTCGTCGGAATCAAATGGCAAAGTCTATTCTCTACTTGGTTTACTTGTTGAGTTCCCTTCAGAAGACAGACGTGAAAATTAAAGAAACCGTCCAAAGTATTATCCTAAGGATATTTACTTGAAGTTTCCACCTCAAAAAAAAAAAAAAAAAAAAAAAAAAAAAAAAAAAAAA
>JAGDQP010006786.1:0-16391 GCA_022664845.1 Lepisma saccharinum | reverse complement strand
GATTTATTATTATTATTTTGTTTAATATTGTGTAGTATTGGCGACTGAATACGTGCTGCAAAGGTTAGACTTGCAAGATATCTTAAAAAATGTCACCATACAAAATTGAGTAAAGTGAATTTTTAAAGATTTTTTTTATTGGTGTTCTGTAATATCATTTAGTAATATTTTTAAAAATAGCGCAATAACATGTTAATTTTTAATAGCATTAATGTTCTTTAATGTTTGTGTAATAATAAATTTCCTTTTTTAAATTGTTGGTTGGTAAAATTAAAAACGTATTAGGAGATACTTTGGTAGGAGGCCCCGAGACTTCGACTGCGTAGGGACCTCCACAGGGCTTAATCCGGCAGTGTTTCTTAGCTATACAAACAGATGTAATGGTCAACTAGAGGTAATTTACACAGATTTTTCCAAGACCTTCGATGCTATTAATCACGAATCCTTCTTAGCAAGCTTGTGACTTTCAACTTGAATCGTCGTCAGTTGATAGGCTTACTTGTGCCACCGTATGTGCCGGGGTAAGAGGAGAGGAGAAGATGGAAAGTTACCATCCAGGCATTCGTCTTGTGAAACTTCGGTAAACTCTGGAAAACTTCAGTCAGCGAAGTCGACCACGAGGTTCAAATCCGCGCACTTACCTATTGCTTATGCGAAGTCCTCGTCGTTATCCGCATGGACCAAGAGGACTGCGTTTAATTTTAAGAGTTTTAGTTCCCTATCGATGAACCCTCGGGGCCTCGCAGTATTCACCTATTTTTTCCCCCATGAAGATTTTCTCTTTAGAACATGTCTATTTGATGTAAGAAACCACTCAAACTCATTCTTACCTTCTGGACCTTCCAATGGAACTGTTGAAACAATAGACACTAACAAAGTAGCAATCAGAATAAAAGGCATGATTGCAGTCGTCATTCTAATAAGAATCAGACAATTTGACTAGCAACAAAATCACTGACAGTCCTCGTCGTTACGTAGTAAGTTGGAACAGTTGTTTCCAAATGATGAGATTGTAACTATGAGGTAACCTTTATGTCTACGTTTTGAAGGTCAATGTAATATATTTTGAACATTAAAAACTGACGATTCTTCCGGTGTCTGCATATGGACAAGAGAACACGTGTGACTTTCTTCTGAATTTGCAAGAGTATTGCTTATGTTCTTCGTCACCCACCAATGAAAAAGAAAAGTGACAGAAATGATTTCCTGGTCAAAACATAGTCTTCTATTATTGCTGATTTGTGAGTAGTAATTGGCAATTAATTATACTTGTGCTACCATCACAGAACTTCCGCTTTCGTTCAAACTGCATAAGCTCGCGTAATTTTTTTTTATAAACGGCACAACCAGTGATTCCGCCAGCCCCCCTGTGTGGGGGGTGTTTACCCCCCAAAATCTCGACAACATCCCCAACTTTAAAATTTTTGCTGTGAAAAATCGATAGAAACCGTACAAAACTTCACTTACACCCTCCCAATTTCGACTTTACACCCCCTCCCCCCAAAAAACTGAAAATCCTGGCGGAAACTGGCACAACTACCTTCTCTTGTTATTCTTTTAAACAATAACCCTTTTCCGTTACTAGATTACGAAAAAAAATTAGCTCTATGTTAAAACAAGTATATATCCTCTGTGGGTAAATGGTAGGGGTGTTCGGTATTGAAATTTTCATACCGGCTTTCGGTATGTTTTGGATACCGACAATTATCGATATACCGAAATACCCAACGATACCGATATACCGAAATTCCGACATACCGAAATATCGATAATACCGAACGATATTAATATACCAAAATTCCAAATAATATCAAAATATCGAAAAACAATTATATTAAACAATATGGATGTAGGGAGAGGGGGGGCACTTTTGAACACGTTGTTTGGCATATTTAATTTGGTTCCTCACACTCAGAGAATTTGTTCAGAGAGATAAATAACATATGTAAAACTTCTTGGTAAACTTTATTTTTATATGGGCCAGTCTAGTAACTTTGGACTTCGGCCCGTCACGATTCGCCCTTTAGGTGTTAAAATCCACACCCATGTCTCTATCGGGACTCGAACCCGAGACCTTCAAGCCGATGGCCTACCGCCGCCCGGCCGGCTAAATAACACATGCATTGGAACATATACAGCTCGCCGAAGAAAATGATGTACTTCATTTTCACCTTAAAGCAAGGACAGGAACTGGGAGGCTATCGTTCAAAGGTGCCCCCTAGTTGGTAGATTTGAACATGGCTGGGACAGCTTTGAACACATCCTTAATTTTATTACAAGATCATTTAATCTCTTAGTAAATTCTTCTAGATACAAATACGGAAGCAGAAGAAAGTAAACTAAAGTTTTACTAGCTATACAAATAATATAAACTACGCAGTTGTTAATAAACGTTGAAGAACCCAAGTACCTCGATCTTGGAACCGAGACAGGGCTTCGTATCCTGGAATTTGAAACAGGATTCGGATCTGATACTTGCAACCGGGTACGGGATCTGAATCCTGAAACCGGGTACCAGGTTCCACGATACGGGTACCCGATTCCAAGAACCAGATCCGAGTCTTTAGTTTCAATTTCCAAGATACGAATCCGGGTCCCGATTCCAATTTCCAATATTACGTTCCCGAACAGGATCCATGTGTTCATCCATATTAGATACCAGTTCATAATAAAATAGACTTAATGTGGACACAGGGTTTAGCTCAGTCACACCAGCCAAATATCGGGTTTGTATCTTGAACTTAAGCTCAGACCGATTTCTTACTGCATCTTTTCCCCTCCCCATATCCCAACCTGATATATAGATGCCTAACGGTAAAGGTCATAAATACTACGAATTCCTCCCCAGACTTAAAATGAAAATATATCTCACGATCCCATTATCGTCCCAAATTACAATTTTGATGGTAACTGTAGGGAGGTATGACCAACATATAAGTTTTTTTTTTTTTTTTTAATTTTTGACATGTCCGATTTTGAGAAAATTAAATTTGATATTTTTCGGGATCCAACATTTTTTGCAACCCTGTGAAGTGTCATATGAAATGAAAGCTTATTACAAGAGCTTTAAAATGAGCCGTCTCCGAGCTCTCTAGCACAAACCACTGCTGAGTAATAAGTAATTTTATAAACTAAAAACGCGGAACATTTGACTTTTTGAACTTTCATAGAACAAAAACCAGTGCGTCCAGAAAGCTGGAAAAAAATAAATTTTAATATTCTCAACGGGTACTAGCAATAAACCAAAAATCATAGAAATCTGAGAGGGTGAGATAGATGAGCTATGTTGAATTAATATGGAATGACCCAGCATTTTATCTGGAAAGCGGAGCTTGGGTTCTTTTTTCTACTTTTAAAAACTTTACAATATTTTGATAATATCAAACAGAAATTGAAGAGCAGGGTTTTTCCCTCATATCAAGAGAAGACCGGAATTAAAAACATCCCAAGTCCACCAGAGTATTTTTTTCAGGAGTAACAAAAAATAGTCCAAGGACTTGGTATGCAACTCTATTCAGCTGAATTTTTTTTGTATTTAAAAAAAAAAAGGTTTTTTAGTTGGAGTGAGGATGTAATCATTATACAAGTGGCCTTGGAAAATAGATGCCGACGTTAAGAAAAAATGAAACTACGTAAAAAGTGGACTTGGGATGTTTTACAATTCAGGTCTTCAATTGATCAAATGACTAAAGTGTTTCGCTATTATCATTGGCTTTGATCGAGGTTTCCATGTACTGCATAATGATTTTAGTAAGAGGTACCAATTTATAATGGGCTCAAATCCTGCTTTTTTTCGGTCTTCGTTCTAATTCTATATCCTGGAAAATGATTGAAAAAGAATTTTGTAATAGTATCTTTATTTCTGAAACATTTTATTTTTCTATTTTTTTTTTTAAATATTTTATTTTGTATACTGGCTAAACTTTTTGATAAGGTGAAAAGGATAACGCAATCCCTTGTGTGGTACGCACGCACCGTGAAAGGCGCATGGGAGATGTGGAAGTAGCACTCCACTTATTCTCAACCTATGGTGCGAAGTGAGGAGTGAGGTGGGGTGGCCAGTCCCACGCTCGACCGTCTTTACCTTACCAAGGGGACCAAAAATACCAAGGACACACTGGTACTCAATTTGATAGGAGGCTGAGTGCACCTCAGAGCGCCAACATGGGAACACTGCGAGAAAAGGATCCAGCGTCCTGGCCAGGATTTGAACCCGGTCCGCCCGATTCGTAGTCAGACGCGCTACCGCCAACTTTTTGATAAGACAGGAGAATATTTTGTAAATGTTTTCATTGATGTTATAAAAATATTTATACAATTCACAAGGTATTTCACAGTATTGCTTCAAACTGTTGCTTCAATGTACTTTTTTTAAAAGAAAGAATATCAAATGAAGATGTTTTCTTCCGAGGTTTATCGTCACACAATTTTGTACATGGTCATCAAATAAGTTCATCAACTTTGTCAATTAGTTAATAAACTCAACATCCACATATACACTTACAAAAATGTTCATCAACATGGGCTAGTGAGAACTCATTAGTAGTCTGAACTCACTTTTAGGTATGGAATATTTTTAAGACGCATCAAAATTGTATATTCTCTCTCTTCTCCACACAATCCACATGATGTTTTAAGCGCATTGCACTATTCACAACGATAGGCAAAACAGCTATCGAGAATTGTAGCAGTCTTGCTTGAGACAGTCCTCGTTTATATGTGAACCAGAGGCGGCGTTTGGGGGTGGTAACTGGGGCAACCGCCCCAGGCCCCGCGCTTAGGGAGGCCCCGCGTTCCGAGTTGATATTTTTCTTACTCAATGATATAAAAGTTGATTTGTAAAAAGAGTTTACAAATATACTAGTTTGTATAGTTTCCATGCGAAATGTAATGTGAAATGGAAATGAATAAAGAAGCACTTGTAATTAGCAATGCAGTTTTTAAGATATATTGTACTTTATTTAAACAAATTATGTCGGATTTTTTTCCCATAAGAAACCGTTGTTCATTAAAAAAGAGAATATTTAGTAATAAATTTAGGGTTAGGAATGAAAGGAAGAAGTGAGAGGAAGCATTTAGGGGGAAGTTGCTTACTGCTTTATCGGCTTTAGATGTAACATTTCGGCGCTCAGCGATTTTTACTTGTACTTTGGCCCCGCGGGGTCATTATTGCCCTAGGCCCCTCGCTCACCTAACGCCGCCTCTGATGTGGACCCACAAAAATGCCTAGTGTGTCAATATTTTTATTTCTTTTTAAGTTGCACATACATATAAAGGTTACATGTAAATTTATTCATCATGAAAGCGTTAAATTTCTGCAGCGACAAACACGGTTTATACAGCGGGCAGACATCCTACGTCTTGCTAAACAGTAAGTTGTACATTCACGGCGATTGCTGCAAGTGAGATTCCTGGTAAACCTTAAAACGTCACGTATTTCTCTGCGATGAGCGGGTACACGTTCTGTAAAGAAAGACAAGAGATACATAAGGATTGTAAAATTATCGTGAAACAACAGAAACTATATATAATACACTCGGCCATACACACATACAGTACATTCAAACACATGTATTATTATGCTGAATTGGTAATCATTATGTATACCAATATACGCAGAAATGGTAAACAGAAGAGATGTTCGAGACATTCTTGAATAAATTTTTAGGACACTTGAATAAATAACTTCGGATATCCTGGTTGAGTTGTTCCAAGTTTTTTCCTCAGTGACACCAGGCAAATGTCGAGATAGTACCTTCAACTTAGGCCGTGAACGACTCCTTTCCGCATCCTTTCCCTTACACTATCCCGGCCGAGCCATAGATGCCTAACGTTAAGGGGGAACATTATCGTGACATTTAGGAAGTCTGGCAAGCCTAGGCTGCTAACGTCAGGTGTGTGACACTCAGCACGCTGATGATAAATCCGCGCTGAAATTACTGTGGCGAGCAACGCCAAAATAAGGCTGTGGCAATCAACATGCCAGGTTCTAATAATCTAGTCGCTCACAGCAATGATTGCGAAACTTGGGAATTTAGCCTGTTTCATTCACACTGAGAGACAAGAGCTCTGTGTGCGCTTTTGTTTTTGAACATTCTGGCGCCTACATTATCTAGCCTTAAAATTGTTTTCAAATACTAACATTCAAATACTCGTATGGTTTAACATTTCTTATGTGTCCCTTTACGTATAGCGTCTCAATTGACGTACACAACAAACACTTACACTGTACGCTACATTAAACAGTATAGATTTAACAAGTCTGTCTCTGAGTGTCTTTCCTGTTATTTTCCCTATGCAACATAAGCTTCACCTGTCATTTACTATAGTTTGTTTGCAATGAACACAATTCTCACCCGAAAATCTAATTTCAGAACTCAGCGTTACGTCAAAATTATCTTTGCACTGAGATTGGCCTGCAGCCGAACTTACACCGACATTTTCTTGCACTAAGATTTCCTGTAGTGCAATTTCCTTCACAGAGATTTCCGAGACCCGGTGTAAGGGTAATCGAATAACAAAATTTCTGACGACGTGCTACACGTAAAGATAAGCAAAATGTCTAAAACTTTCCGTTTCCTAACTAAAATGCCATGAAAGTGGAAATTTTTATAATTTGAAATTACTGTGCTTCTCAAAAAATTATTATTATTATTTAGAATTCGCTTAAAATGAAACTTAATTCTTGAGCAGGATGAGTGGTGTAGAAAACGGACGGTTATGTTAAATACTAAATTTAAAATTAAAAATAGCAATATTTGGTCAATATTTGGTAAATGTAATTGTAGTTTTCCTTTCTGTAATTTATTTTCTATTGGCTGGACTAGAAACCTAGTCTCCACTTGTTATGGATGTCGTTTCTTGGTGATTACTCTTACGGAAAAATATGGAGAAGATAGCGGGCAGGATCTTTGTTAAGATACTATCCCAGCATTTCCCTGATAAAACTGAGGAAAACTACAGCAAGGATGGCGGGCGCGGAGATCGAACCCACGTGCCTTCCCATCCCAATATAACGGTAGAGTTAAAAATGATCATCACTAATTTTTTGTTATAGTGCTACGTGCATTGAAAGAAAAAAATAATAGCAATAAAATCTTTGAGTAAATAGCTACATTTCAAACTCAAATTTCATTTTCTATTACCCTGTGTTCAATCATGATCTTTGATATATTTTCTTCAAAATTTTTCACTTTTCGGGATTCATTCATTAACTACAAAAATTGTGATTTTGAAAACGTTCACTTCTAGAACGTCTTTGAGAATTTTGTTAGTCGAATTCTTTTACACCTTGTACCAGTTTGTATTAGTGGTTTGAAAGTCGGAGAGAGAGAGAGATACCGTTGGGAAGACCGATACGTCGTTGAGAGCACAATATTAAAATAAATCTTCGAGAGGTAGGTGTTCGCGATGAGAACTGGCTTGATTTTGTCCAGGATCGAATCTTATGACGGACGTTTGTTACTGCGGCGATGAACTTGCGAATTCTGTAAGCCATAGATTTAGTCGTATTAGTTCGGGTATTCCACGCGTCACGCACTGACATTCAGAATACACTTTACGACAGTTATTGCCTTATGACAAATTTATAAAGGCGACTTCAGCATACCTACCGTACGCATTTAGAGGAGGCATTGCAGGTCATATTCTCAGTGAAAGAACACAAACAATAAAAATACTGTACTATTATTTAATGTTAAAATTTCCGTCACGCACTGACACTTTTGCAATCCGCATTTACTAATTAATCTTATAAGTATTGCTTTATTTTCGCACTAATGAACCCAATTACAGATTCTAGATACGATACCACTATAAAATATAATGCATGCACAAAATACTTGTGTTCCAAAAGTTTAAAATTTTAAATCCATATTACAGCGATTTCACGAATATGTCAAGCCCAGTAGTAAAAAGTCAAACGTACTGTGGATTCTTGTAACTTTAGATTAGTACAATCAGTTCTTGGAAGGTATCCAGAGCCGTAAGAAGTGGACAGGAAAGGGTGCACGTACCCCGTGCGCCAGGTTGGGGGTGTTAAATGAAGGTCAGGAAAGGGTGTTATACACTTTTGGCTTTTTCGAAGGAGCGCCAATATTCAGAGTTTACTTCCCTTGTAAAAATACAAGCTGCGATGGTAGGTATATGATGTGTGTTTTACAAAATAATAATTTAAAAAGTCGTTAGTAGAAATGCATAGTGAGTTTCTGTTGTTGGATTATTAAAATAATAATAATAAATAAAGAATCTACGATTTTATTTAATGAGTTCCATTATTTTTTCTATTTCAACTAAAAGTGTAGGAATGTCAAATTTTCTTAGTCTTTCTTGCGACCTGGACAACATTATCATTAAAACTCGATCGTATGATCATGTCACTATGTGAGCCTACAGTATGCGGCAAAAAACAAACGGTACTGAAATGTGTGCATGCCTGACGCGCATACGCGTTGTGAGATCCTCTCGTGACGCCTTCTGTAGAAATGTTTACTTGTGTTGATAGTAGCGTCGAGGGCAGGTGGCGTGGCGATAATTGTTCTCAGAACGGAGAAAAAGGTGTTTATCATGGAGGATTGTTTCCGGTCATACGGAGTGGGACGTCAGAATCGCATTCCTGTACCCTTCCCACTCCCCGGGGCTCACGGCCCCCAATACCTATATATGGCAGTGACGTCGCGTATTCACGTTCACAGGAGCACGTGAACTGCCAACTATTTTAGAATTATTATTATTATTTTCGTTTCAGATTGTGTTTCTTATCGAAAGATTTAAAAACACACCACATTTTAAGTTGTTACACAGAGGCATATGTATACAGTTCGTTTATAAAGTTGTTTTACTCTCCAATTTGTTTCCAGTTCACATTTCGTTTGTGAACGCGTTGCCCCATATGCGCTTAACTGGCGTTAGGCCTAACATATAACATTGTGTATATGGGACCTCGGCGTGCACAATCCTTGAGTGAACGAAGATAGCAGAAGAACAGGGCTGAGCACTGTTGCTAACTCTCCTTGACTTTTCCACCCGTTCTCGTGTTTAAAATGTAATAAAATCTTCTGGCAGAAGCAAGGATAAACGTTCATTACATACCAAAATCGCAATATACACAATAAATCGTTTATGGACGAATATATTAAACGCTTAAATAACATAATATTGCATCCCTATTTACATAAAATTGTTTGAGTTCCAGTATCAGTAATAAACGAAGAGCTAATGAACAGTATCAAGAAGTTTGCAACATTGCGTAAACAATAAACAGCCTTTTTCTTTAGTGTGTCGTGCGAGAGATTGAAGGGATTCTCGGAACTGATTTGTTCGTTTCGTCATTAAAGATTTATTAAGAGAAAAGGAGGCATTTTATAAAACATGTATTTTTCAACACATTCCATTGCATGATAAACTCTCAATCTTTTGCCCTTAACTATCTTTAAAGAAGCAATTTAGGCCAAAGAGGCTACTCCTAACCTCCTCATACCTAAAAGCGCCAAAATACGAGATCTGAAGAGTGATATTGTTTCTTTTATTTTGTGAGATATATCGTAATTTTGTGTGCTGGAAGAAGTAGATTAATATAATTTCTGTTCACCAATCACAGTCCTCAGATACCTTATAAGGAAGAGAGAAAACATCACCTACTTTAGTGAGTTACTTTCTAATATTGGACACCGATTTGATTTTTTTTTTTCGTTTGAATGAAGTGTGTTATGAAGCTGTGTTGAAGTTAAGGAGTATTATTTCAGTGTGTTTAGTGTACTGGTGCGTAGTGCGTTACTGCCATCAATATGAATTCCGTTCATAGATTGCAATCGATGTCTTTTAATAAGTTGACAGAATCTGAAATACTCGAAATTAAAACTTTGGGTCCTCATCAGCCGAACCTAACTCTGAATCAGGAAGTGAAAGGTAAAGCTCATACATATCATCGCACTTTTAATAGTAATCGGTACAAAAAGCACAAGTGGCTTACAGGATGTGACGTATAAATGGCATTGATTGTTTTCCCTGCCTGTTGTTTGAAGGGGATTCCCAGTGGACTTGAACAAGTTCTACGAAACTCCTAAAAATCATGGTAACAATTCCGATGTCCACTTCAGAAGCAGAAGGATGTTTTTCAACATTAAAGCGTATTAAGACTTTTCTAAGAAATACCATGACACAAGATCGTCTCAGCGCCCTGGCAATGCTATCCATTGAAAAGCAGTTGCTAAGGGAAATGCAGGACTTCAACCAGAGTTATAGATAAGTTTGCTGCCCAGAATAAACAGAAGAATGGACTTCATATACAAATAAAGGTAAGAAGGATATATTTAATTTCTTATTATTATTATTAATTTGTGTATGTATTTACTAAGAAAGACAATTTTCAATTGTATACTCTCGTGGAAAACTGCTCTGAGATACATTCGTCGCTGCACCGTCTAGCTTTCGAACCTGCATGCCTCAAAAAGCGAGATAATTCCTTACCAGTCCAACTACTTATTCTTGTGTGGAGTTCCTTTTTTTTCCCTAACTCAGTATATAGTGTAAATAAGCTATGGAGATCTACAGTTCTATTTTCTACTTAACACATTGAGAAATTGTTTCAGGCTATCGAACGATGTGTTTCTTGTTCTCGTACTTTCTTCGTTGCTCTTTGGAGCAGAGATTCTGCCAGGACTTTCAGTTTTGGGGGTTTTAAATAAAAATTGGGAGGGTGTACCTGGAATTTTGCACGGTTTCTATTATTTTTTATCGTAAAAATTCATATTTGGGATATGTTCGATAATTTTTGGGGGTGACACCCCCCGAAAAGGGGGTCTGGCGGAATCACTGGTTGTGAACTACCAACTTTCAAGCCCACGAGACGCCACTGATATATGGGGCATGCTGAAAGAATCCGTTTCCAGATCTAATGACCCACCTAGAAGTGTTCCCGAATTACAGGAGAAGATTTCCTTTTGTTGTAGCAGCCTGTGTTCATCAACAAGTTCAACAGTCTGCAGGATCGTTCTGAACTCTGCATGAGACGTGAGGGTCGACACTTTGAACACTTGCTGTACCGATGTTACCGTAGTCATTTCGCATCTACTATTGACAAATCTTGATTTCGTAGCATGGTTGTAATTTCAGTACTGTTTGTTTTGCCAAATACTGTATATGCCGTTGCAACCTATAGCCTAGTATTGTTTTGACGTAAATAAAACTTCAAACGTTCACCTATTAAGTGTTACATTAGAACATTTTATGGGGCCAATACTTTCAGCAGGGATGTAATGCTAATTTTTTACGTGGGTATACGCTTCGCTCGTTGTAACAAAACCTTTCGCTTACTATCCCATATACCTACGTATTTTATAAATTTTAGGTTTGTATACGGTGATGTCTAAAAAAATTGATGTGGGTATACACCGTATACCCTCTATTACATCCCTGACTTTCACAGAGTGTGGCGAAATGTATATCAAAGTGTAACTGTTGGTTGCAAACATGTCAGTACGTGACGGCAACATTAATATTTTATAGTACTTAGTACATCTCTGCTAGCATACCATATGCTCAATTCACACTTTTGAACTTCTTGATGTTATACGGTAATTACAGTCGAAAGTATATTCTGAATGTCAGTTTATGACGCGTGGTATTGCTCGTTAATGTTTTACACAAAATTTAATGTGATTAGAAAAAAAGTTTTAAATGTATTTTTCTTCAGAATTTGACTCGAACGCATCACAGAAAGGCAGTTTACCTTTCACCAAATATTCTGCCGCGTACAATACTTTCAATAGTGATTAGAAGAAAAGTTTCAAATTCTTTTTTTGTTCAGCATTTCACTCTAACCCTTGAGTAAATACGTATTTACTCAATGCTCTGACGCTACTACGCTGTCGATTTTTATAATGACGCCAGGCCGTAAGGAAGATTATTCTGAAACAATAGTTTATGTCAATATAGAAAAGAACAAAGTTTAATCTACCATTTTACAAAAATTAAATTTTACATTTTTAGCTGAATAATTCACTGTTAAAATGAAGTAAAATCTAGTTATTTCTTGTGACTTTTTAAATAACCCTAAATCAGAAGCTCATTACGCATTTGTACTAAATACATTTTAAATTCTTTTATGTAAACATCCAAGAATCGATTTTACTATTTTTTTAATCCACTGTATGTTTCAGTTTTTACTAACGGATGACATATCCGTGGAATTGCTCCGTTACGGTAAATCTTCTGTCACGACATAATCTGAATTAGCTATTAATATTCCTAATATGACGAGAATTATACCGAGCTGACGTAGTTTAGTTGGTAGTTTGAACGCTGCCATACAAACAGAAGCTCTTGGGAACAATCCCAGAGCTGAATATCCAGACTGGGATTTCTCCAGTGCTTTCCCTCATCCACACCAGACGAATCTCGGGTAGTACCTTGAAACTAGGCTCTCGTCAACTTCCTCCCAATATCCTTTCCTTTACCCTATCCTGCCCTGAGCCAAAATTGTCCGGTGGTTATAAGTCAATCAATTCAGATTGAATCAATGAAATAAGAACAAACAAAAGTAGCAGCTACGATATTTATCTTCTGGTCCTTCTAACGGAGTAGTCATCACAGCAGATACAAGAAAGCAAGCGAGTAGGAACGAAGCCACTGATGTCTTCATTGTTGGGGATCCAACGAAAAGAGTTCTTGCTGTTGGTGTTGTTGCTGCTTAAGGAGCTGAGATGCACAAAAATTAAATTATATATGCTTCAGCTTGTTCATGTTATGACGTCAAATTTGCCATCTACTGAACTTGAACTTGCAGTAATTCTCGTCTCTCTACCAGGATAAATCAAGTAATGATTGGCCTTAATCATTTCATGGGAAGCGTGACGGACTAATATGTGTTCCTGATCACGTCTGAAGGAATAAGGAAAACACCAGATAATATTCCTTGCTTCGAAGTACTTCTGCTCTTTCTGGCACTGTCTTGTGTAGTAATAGGCACTTAGGCTAGGTAAAAGAAGAAGAAACAATTTGAAGGGCTTAAAGTTTAAGAATTTGAATTTTATTTATGGCCTTTAGGCATCTCAGGCTCAGGCCGAGATGTGGTGGAGGAGAGGATTTTGGAATGGCTTAGTAGGTACCATCATGATATTTGTCTGGTATGATTGAGGAAGAGCCTGACAAAACCTTAGTCAAGATGGGCAGTCGTTGGGATTGTTCCCAGAACTTTCCGATTGCTAAATTGACGCTCTATCAACTGGCCCATGTGCATTTCGACGTTGGGCCGACATTGGCCCTTCAGCGTGTATGATCGGGCTGATGGTGGCTACCGCTATCGGAACGATATCGAAATTACACTTTTTCCGGAGTTGGACTATTAGGCCAGTCAATAAGGGTGGAAGGGTGGAATAAGGCTATAGGGTGGAATAAGGAAAAAAGAATGGTGGAAAGCTGGAACAAATTTTATTTTCTTCACAAAATTGTTCTTAACAACATATCAATTTTACACCCCTCTACCATCCCGGATTTGGCCGCCATCTTGGAAAAATGGCGCCAAAAATTATTAGTTTTTTTTTTTAATATCTCGCTTGGAAAGCATTTTAGAGCGAACCATGTTATTGCAAAAATAATCCACGTCGAATTCTCTACAAGAAATGTTCTCTTCACTTTTTTGCTAGGATTCACCGTTTAGGTGCCATGGGCGTGACACATCTCTTTCAGCACCGCTTTGAAACAGCGAAACTATCCATTTCTTTCTCTCTACAGCAACTAAACTTTCTTACTTCGTTATAAAGCACAAATTCTAAACCCAGTGAAAGCGTAGAATTGTTGAAAATTATATTTCCGTATGAACTAAACAATAATCTTGAAATACTTCACGAGCTTCGAGGCACAGTGGCGGATCTAAAGTTACAAAGCATGTTTGTTGTGACTCCTTGCATTTATCAACTTCAGTGTTGAGTACTGTATAAATGGAATCGTAATCCGTAGGTGGTGAGTTGGTTAACGGAAGATATACATACAACTTGGGATGTTGAGAAACTTAAAAATGCAGTGCATTTCTCCAAGTAGCCATTCCAACCTGGAAGACTATCTACTCGTTTCGATTTGCCATACAACCATTTCAGCTCCCTTATAGAAATTGTGACGTTGGTTGACACTGGATTGATTTACCTAGATCTTCAAGTATTATGTTTGACAGACCTTGACCACTTATATTTTGAAAAGATTGTAGAGGAACATGACCAAAATGTCCTAAAAAGGATGGTGAGATTATCTCCTTCAGTCTTGTGATAGGTTGATTTGAAGTGGAATCATCTGCAGTTGGAGTAACACATTGAATTCCTCCCATGCTGTGAAAAGTGTTGAAACCATTCAGGGTACTAATATTCACATCAGCGTTCTCGAACATAAACTGCGTAAATGAATTGTTCACTGGTTTGTTTTGTGGGTGCACAAGAGCCGAAACTTGAAGAAAGAGAGCTGCCTCACCATATGATGCACATAGTCCTAACGAAAAGAGAACATTGAGAAGATGCTTATTTCCATATCTTTAATTAAGGTGCATCGCAAGGCCTATTTGCAATGGGGAGAGAAAAGATTTAGGTCTAGCTGCTGCAATTATGGCATGGGAAATTGTTGTGCTTTTTCTTTCCCATTTTGTGGTATTTCCTTTCTTGTTCTTCAAGATAATAGTGTCGGGAAGGCATTTTAATGTCACAGGGATGAATGAATTCACGTCATTCAAAAAATTATCTGCTGATGGATACTCATCAGTTTCGTAAACCTGCGATCTGATATCTTCATCAATTATTTGTCCGGCTGTCATTACGAACTTTTCTTCGTCCATATTCTTATGCTTTTGACGATCATACCATGCATCCGTGAGAACTTTATGTGCTGTATCACTTTCTGTTTTTGTTTGTTGATATAATAATATCTTCTCCGTACTTTTCTTTCAGTTTAGTACTTACAGTTCTTTCAGTTGGTAGTGCATCATCATCATCTTGAAAAATTTAACTGAATGAAAATTGGCACTCTTCCCTATTAACTTCAAGGTAGTTGAAAGCATGAGCCATAACAACATCTTTCGGACGACCACGTTTCATTCCAGAAGAAATCTTGTAGAATTTTTTCATGCATTCTACTCATGTGTTCAGTCCCCTTTCTTTTATTGTGCATTTAACACCATCACAGAGAAGTCCTTCAGAGATAAAACATGTTGAACACAGATGATCCAATAGACCTGATTACTTATCCTTAGTCACACCTGCAATGACAAGAAAAAATGTATTAATTTCGATTTTATAAAACGAAAATCACGAAAACAAAATGAATAGTATCAGCAAATTTTCATTAAGGTTCTGCTACAAAGCGGTGCTGAAAGAGATGTGCTTAATTAGTCACGCCCATAGCACCTAAACGGTGCATCCTAGCAAAAAAGTGAAGAGAATTCGACGTAGATTATGTTTTGTAATAACATGGTTCGCTCTAAAATGCTTTCCAAGCGAGATATTTACAAAGAGCTAATTTTTGGCGTCATTTTTCCAAGATGGCGGCCAAATCCGGGGTGGTAGAGGGGTGCAAAATTAATATGTTGTAAGGACACTTTTGTAAAGAGAATACAATTTGTTCCAGCTTTTCACCATTTTTTTCTTATTGTCCTTTATTGACCGGCCTATATTCGCGGTTGAATTGCTACTCGCACCGCAATATTTTTTTATCCCAACTACCTTTTTGCATTGTATGTGATTTGCCATTCAGATTGGTCAGTCATGTTGACGTCATTACAAAATGTAGCCAATCAGACGAGTACTAGGAGTGAAGTAAAGAAGCCATCGAATAAAGAAGTAAAACAAATAAACGCAGCGCCCGCCGTACCCTGCGTGAATTATCCTTCACTTTTTTTTATATATCATATCGAGATAGAGGAATAAAAGCGTGACGAGTCTTAAAAGAAAAAAGTAATTGACAGGTGCTAATTGGAATAATTATTAATAATTTATCCACTCAAATAGAGCACCAACAATAGATAGAAACACAATAAATCGTCACCTTGGAACCAGAAGGTACTATGTCCCACCTTTTGGCAAAATGGAGTAAACACTGCAGTCAAAGATCTTGTACTGAAGGGCATCAACCACCAAAATAATATCCCACAAAACAACCTCCAAGTGGCTAGAAATGACAGAAACACAGGCGTAATTTAGGGAGGGAAGGGCAGGGAGGGCAATCGCCCCCTGAGTTTGAGAATATAAATGCATTAAATGTAAGAAAACTTCTTTATAAAGATAAGTTAAACCGACATAAAAACACTGAAAAGTAAAGAAAAACACATTTGTTTTTTAATTTCGTTATTTTGTGGGAGTTTGGCCACAATTTTTTTAACTAAAACAGCTACTGGTACCATGCTAGGCAATGCAGGT
>JAGDQP010006785.1:13849-70480 GCA_022664845.1 Lepisma saccharinum | reverse complement strand
GTGATTCTCTATTACTTACTTTCTTTGTCATGTATTGAGGATATCCAGGAAAATTTGATGGTACAGCATCGTCTCTTAGCTGAGGTTTCTGTAATGCTACCTGTAGCTTTTTTCCTGTTTTCTGGTCAAAATAGGAAGTTTCCCACAACAGAAAATGGCTTGCAAAGTGTAAATGGCATACCTGAAAAATATCCAAAATAACCAAGTTACATAATAGAAAAATCAAATAACAGCAATAGTATAAATTGCACATTCTAGCATATTCCTTTAAAATATTATGTACATTATACAGTCACGGAAGTAAGTACTGCGGGAGCCTAGCAAATTTTTAGTATTTTGTCTAGCATTTAGTTATCATTTGACTTATATTTATGGACTAGATCAGCACACTTTAGGCTAATCCTGCCACATAGCTTTCCCCAGATATGACACAGCCTAATCATAACTCCCTGTTTGGCCCATAAATATAACTTAAATTAAAAAATCTTAACGCTAGTTTATATTCAACTCCCGTAGTAATTAATTTGGTGACTGTACATGATAATACTGAAAATTTGTTATGTGGATAATTTATTACTTTCTTTTTTACCTCAAAGTAAAGCTGGTGTGCGTTTTGTATCCGTGCATTTTGCGACTTGTATGTTTTGCGTCCCGGAGAGCAATGTTGAACCTGTTAGCACATTTAATAAATAACTAAGTAATGGCTAGATTGATATGGTTATATGACATTCCGAATTTCTTTTTGGAAGCCAGGAAAGTGGTTTTGAAATCAACGGAAATAAGTTAATTGGTCTCGAAACGTACGATTAATTTTCCTGTGGTCACAAATCTCACGATATTCTGTATAGACGCAAATAATACGGTCTCAAAACGCACGGACCCTAGGGATGAATGCACATTGCTAACGTAGATTTGAAATAAGTTAAAATCGTTTTAACTCGACTGAACTATATGAGATGCTTTTTCCGCCAATTACGTATGAAATCAGATACTACAATGAAGCTTCCATTGGTCCTAAAGAGCATATGTAATACATGCATCGGATGTCAGTCTTAGAAATGCCTTTATTATTTAAAGAAAGTCTACATAACTCTACAATATAGTGGCATGTATATTGTTAGTTGCAGTCTTTAATGCTCATTACACGATGTTATATAAAATCTCCATTTCGTAGCCTGAAACTATTCGACAACGATTGGTAGCTATGGATTAAGATCATTTCTAAACTAAACTGACCTAACTCACTCACTCACTCTATGGTTTACGGAACTCACAAGTTCGTCACCGCAGTAACAATTAATAGCTATTGGATTCAATCCTCGGCAGGCTAACCTAACAATAAATTAAATTTAAACATGAAATAGGTTACTTGATATTAAATGCAATAACTTCGATTATAGAACACGGACGTACGAGTTTAACCTTACGGATCTCCAATTTTGCAATCTGCAGTTTGTACTTAGTATAAGTTTATTGTAATTGTATTCAACTTTTAGTAGGTACAAATTTAGAATACACAGGAAGTACTTAGCTAAAGGTGCATTTTTGCTGCACCCTTAATTTGTTTCCAAATGTCAATTACAGGCATCTTTTCAAATTAATAATGTACAATCACTGAACAGACGTTATGCTCTGTATTAGCAATTGTACTTTTAAACTTTCCGTATATTTAAAGCATCTGAAAAGCTCTTTAAAATCAAGCACAAGAAAGACGGCAACGAGATATTGAACGAAACTGATCACTTAATATAATCAATCAACCGAAACCAAACTAATGAGAAAACACTTTCTTAGTATAACTTTCCGGTATGTGCTTAATTAATTTAAAAAATCAGTAGTACACAACAAGTCCACTACTTTGTTCTTATCTACTCGGAAGCTTAATATGCGTTCGCAGACATGGCTCTAGAACGCTGGCTGGCTCTCAATGAAATCACGAAACACAAATTCAAAATATTTTAAATTACGATACCAGAATATTCTGAAATGTCCTAGCATAACTAGGGTAACATATCAATTATGAATTTACTACATTTTTATTATGTACGGGACATCAACTTAAAATACATGCACAAGGTTACAATATAAGCACAATAGATATCTAAAAAAAACTAACATTGAGATGTTCCATTTATTCTCCATTTGTAAAATCTAGAATAGGTTAGTTACTTTGGTTTCCGATTAATTAGGACTGATTTTGAGTACTTTCAGTTTGTAATAGTTATCAACTTATCACTACGCATCCTGTTTCAACTTGAGGTACTTTCCGGATCGTTTGAAGCTATTAACGTTAGATTATATTTGGCTATTTAAACATAAATTGATTACATTAAATAATCTTTAATTATGATTGAATTCATTCGGATTCGAAATCTAACAGAACGTCTGAGAAGAATGAGTTTTCATCTAGGGGAGTATCAAAAGTCCATCCGTTCACAAGTGAATGAAAGTGAAAATACCTTTCACAGTGACAGTTTACATAGCGTTAGAGTAAGCGCATAGATTTCGATGTATTTGTAATAGTTGATCATAATATGAGATGGATTTTTGATAATTCTGAGGAAGCATAATAAATAGATCCAAATTGATATTTTTTTGCAACACACTAATCTCAATTTAACCTAAATAATTTTAATTTAAACATCCTTTGAAAAGTTGAGTGTAACCTCATATTATCATTGAAAGAATGATCCGTGGGAGTATCTTAAGTGATATTGCTGCTTGTTACTGTTATCAAAATATCCCCACACAACGTGTTTGCGTTTCAGATACTATCAGAATCATTTCAAATAGTTATGGTTAGATTCTCTTTTGCTAGTTAAACATAAAATTATTGCATTAAATTGTCTATAATTTAGTTCAATGATTTAATTTGTTTGGACTCGGATAAGACATCTCTGTATGAGAAGGATGATTTTTCATCCCGAGGAGTATCAAAAGTCCATCCGATCACGTATGAATGGACGTGTAATACTTTTCACAACTATACTCTGCATATCGTTGGAGTAACCACATGGATAATTTTGATTTCGATGTACAATACTTTATCGAATTAAGGGATGGATTTTAGATATTCCTGTGGAAATATTTTCATTATACTCACTTCAGTGTAGTTGAACGAATCACTTATTTCAATTCCGGCTATTTGTAATCGTTCAGTCAGTTAAGAATCGATTTAGCATACAATGGTTTCTTAAAAATGTATTTTTATTATTTAAATTTTAGTTTCCGAATTTCATTGTTGTGTTTTCATCGTGAAAAAATGTATTTCTTTATGTCAACATAATTTTAAAAAAAATTAGGAACATAACAATACGGACGTTTAGTTTAGACGATGGTCATTAAAAAAATATTAATTGTTCAAGATGTAGCTCAATAATGGTATTATCTCTTTACCGAAGAATATATGGAGATGCTTTAATAATTTACAAAAGAAAGCATACAATCAATGATATACTCTCTGGATACTCGCCCCAACGAGATATCATCATGTTCACTACGTTACTTACGATCTGATTTCGAACAACTAGACATGTTAATCCCAAATAAAAATGACTTAAATAACAAATATAAGTTACGATAACCCAATCGAACCTAACCTAACCTTTGCTGCTCTGAACGATCAGGAGGAGTATCTAAAGTGCAGCCAGGCATGCAATGAATTAAATATAGAAGTATGATAAACATGTAGGGATGGATGTTAGTTTTCCTTACAAGTTATTCATACTGCTCATATTGTTGACCATACAACTGGTGTTCATACAAATAGTATTAAAAGTTTGTGGAGAAAGGTTAAGGAATCAATCAACAGTGGACAGGCACCCTATGTAAATTACGTTACCAGTTACATTCTTCATAATAATTACAAACGCCATAACGTTGATCTTGTTAATATGTTTATTGATATTTCAACCTAATTTTCGTGGTGATCCTTATGTTATTTTTGTACCGTAACTATACGAAATGTCATTCGTGCTTCAGAAATTTCGTGCTCTTAAATGAAAATAATTTACATGAAGCGCAGTTTCGTTGTTTATTTTGTGTTGTTACGAATTCTGCCATTTCGTTTACAAATAATCCTTTTTCATGACCAATTGATTGTTTCATGGCTACTACAATTTTGGGAGTTGTACGCTTGTAAGCACTCTATGGCAGGTGTAATCTTAACCTTTTAATATAATTTAACATTTTCGCTCCTTATTTACTTTACATTCAATGTTACATGTTTTGCTACACGGTTTGGTTTGGTTTGATTATATCAAGTGAGTTAATATTACAATGAATATAATGCGCTTTCAATGGAAGAACAGGAATCACCATCCAGTTCTAGTGAGTCGATTCACTGGAACTGGATGGTGATTCCGGTTCTTCAGCAACCGAAATAATTATAATGGAGCAGATCCCTTTCACGGATGCCATAATCAGATCATAATTATTGTTCTAGACCTAAACTAGAATTCATCCAAAACTCTTAAGCACATGAAGGTATTACTTTAGCTTACATCGGGGTGAGCTTTTCGAACAAAATAAGTCACAGGTTCATGAATCTGAATCATGATAATATTACGTCATAGTGATATTTTTCTCTCAATATTACCATTGGTTTTGCTACAAAATCACTTGCAGAGCGATAGGAAACGTAGACGGGTTCGAAGAAACCAGGTTAGATATTTCTTTCATTATACGCGATGCACATCACCTTAATAGGCACCACTTCTGACTGATCGATTTACGGTTCGAAATGAAACGCCTGACGTATACTTACGAAAAGCCGAAATGAATTTAAACCACTTAGACAAATCTTAATGTAACTTATCTTCTTATAATAGGCCCTATCATTCAAAGAACAATCCGAGAGAGTATATGGTTAATTGTAATGGCTTAATAAGTAATACTGAAATTAAAACATGCGCTACTTCATACATTACTTTTATCGCTAAATACTTTGTTACGTACCCTTGAATTTTCCGTTGGTTTAAAATCTATTCTTCGAATTGCAGAAAGCCATTTTCTTCTTAGTACTACATCTTTCGGAAATCGAAAACGTGCACCTTCGTTTTGTTATCATAATTTCCCCGACAAAGGGGAACACAGCACTTATAAACCATTATGATGTACTTTTTACTAAAGTGTGTTTTTTTATCAATTATTCAATAAAAACAAACGAACGTTCACAATAATTAACAAATACGTTTATAACATATATTTATATCACATTTATAACTTCATTAACAGTCTTTAACTATCTTTTAATCACATTTACATTCTCAACACACTAAAACCACCATATTAAAGGCTTAATATGATGGCCTACACTTTATGACGTCATCGGATCACACTTTATGACGGCAAGCAGTGTGGCCTTATCTTTCTCGTAGGTTGCGCCCAGATACGGGAGATCGAGATCCATGCCTGCAACCAACTAAACCAGCCTTATCTACGAACCATACCAGTGAGTGTTTAGCATACCTGATGACGGGTTGGTACCGACCTGACATCTGTTGGCGAAAGTTACGGTGCAACTTTCGCATATGTATACCAAGCTACTCCAAGTGAGCTACTACCACTTGGTAGAGATGACGATCAGGAGATAGAAAAATGGCAGCCGAAGTTGGTGTGTTTGAAGATAATTTATTAGTGTGTATTAATGTGAGATGGATGATTGCATATTGGCAAAAGGATTCAAAGTGTTTGAAGATAATTTATTAGTGTGTATTAATGTGAGATGGATGATTGCATATTGGCAAAAGGATTCCGAAAATCCTTATAAAGTAATTCTGATAAGAAATCAGGCAAAAATAATAATAGTGTAGACTCAAACATGACAAAAGAAAAAATGGAGACCTGGAAGGAAAAAATGATATTAATTCCGAAGGTGAGATTATTCCTCAAGATCCTCATACAAGAGAAAACAAACCAAATAGCAAAGGAGAATCTATTAATAAACGCAAAAGTGTGTAAAATAGTGATTCCAGTGATGGAGGGGAAAAAATATCCAAATCTTTGAAAATAAGTGAAAATGAAAAAAGGACAAATAATCTATCTAATGATTTGTTGATTTTCCCTAGCAACCATTCTGGTCCATGGGTAACAATAATTAAAAGTACTGATCAAAGAAATCTAGGTGGATACAATACTATTAAAACAAGCAAGGACTTGATGCATAAACATATAAATTTTATACGAATAGAAACGTTAGGACGTAAAGCAGTTAAAATTAACTTTAAAACGAGGGAAGAGGCAAATGAATTCCTATTCGATACAGACATGCATAAACAAATGAAAATCCCAGTAACAGTACCTAAAATGTTAATACACAGATATGCGATGATATATGGTGTGTCAATCAATGTAACGATTCCTGAAATAGAAGATAATGTGGAATGTGAGTATCCGATTATCAGAATACAAAGATTAAAAAGAAAATCCAAAATAATTCGGGAGAAACGCTATTAGTAACACTAAACTTATTGAATTCACAATAGAAGCGCAAGAGTTACCTAAGTATATTTGTGTGTATAGGGAAAGGTTTAAGGTCCAACCCAAAGTAAGAAAGGTACGTTATTGTCAACCGTGTTTGAATTATCGTCATGTGAGATCAGAATGTTATGGAGAAGAGAAATGTGAAATATGTACAGAAAAACAACACCAAGGACCATGCACAACCCCACGAAAATGTTATCACTGCAAGTCAGAAGTACACCCAACTGGTCATTCCACTTGCCAAGAATACATATTACAACAAGAAATAAGTGAATTAATGTCTATTAAAAATATACCATATAAAGAAGCTCGACAACAAAAAATTGGTGAAGACAACAAACTACAAAAAGGGGAAAGTATCATATTCTCAAGCAGTGAAGTATACGGCAAATAAGAACAATGAAAATCATAATACTAATGGAGATAGATTATCACATAATTTAGGGAGTTCAGATGTAAACAGAAAAGCTGACAATCAAAATAATGGATATAGTAGACAAATACTGAGACAAGAACAGCCATCAAATCCAAAGGGAAAGAAATACAATATCTTGAATAAAGATACAAATAACATGAATCACAAACAAGCAGTTTCCAATTTAAACCAAAGTATTCCCTTACAGGGCAATGAAGAACCACTAGATATGGAAATGCAAACCTCTAATGACAAAATACATTCCGGAAAAGTAATGGAAGCAAAAAGACAACTTGAAGAGATACAAGGACCAACTTCAGTAGAGAATAAAGGAAAAACGAACAAGATATTTACACACAGGAAAGGATGAAACTGCCGATAATACAGAATTACTCCACAAATTACTCAACATAGTTTCAATGCTAATCGATATTTTGTTCGAAAATGAAAACTTACCAAATCAATGTTTACTTTTAGATAACACAAACATATTAATGCAAAATCTAACAGAAGGAATCATAATGTAAAACCTGTCAAACCACAATGAAATCAAACATATTGTTGATATCATAAAATTCAAGGAAATAGTTTAATAAACACACCCACAAGAAAGCATATGTTTCGATCCATGAGGTTTTATAAACTTCGGTCAATGACGCCAAGAAGAAGAAGAAGACCACTTGGTAGAATATTATGGAGTACGTCTTAATTATACATTGATTTCTATGACTTACTTCATTTTCTCAAATTTCTTTCCTACGTTGTAAAAAGCGACGTGAAAAAATATTTCAAAGTGTCCAACATTGCGAACAGTTAAATCTTGGAAAGCGATCACTTCAACTTTCTGTAGACACAAGTTCACTTTCACCGAGACCTATTGGTCATATTTCCAAAATGCATCTATTCTCTCTAGACGGAAGCGTAGTTGAAGAAGTGTAAGGGGTTTGGAACTTGAATTACCTTTATGTAGTAAATTTAGACACCGTGCAATATGTTTGGTGCACATGCTTTATTGAATCTGTACACTAATATTAAACTTCACTTTAGAGCGGGTATGTCTTTATACTTTTCACGGCTTGGACTGTGCTTTAGTTTTACATGAAATTTACATAAACTTGTGATTAAACGTAATCGCAACTAATCTTTTCCTAGGCTAACTTCATAGTTCATGCAGCACATTGAACCAGATAATTGATAGTTGAATAGTATCCATAAATAATACTTCACCTCCGAAGATTTTGTGGTAAATTAAATAACAATAAAATTAGTTGAAAAAGTAGTAACAGATTAAAGCAACTTTCTAACATTTTCCCGTTATTGCAATTTTGATTAAAAATTAAGTCCATTGCCGGTTATAGCAGAATGGAACATTTTCCACACCATGTTTATTACGATCCTTTTGCTAGCTTTTTATTTGTATAATTTTTATGTCGAATTCTGTTACACTTTTCAGCCTATACTAAAAAATGAAATCCTAAACGAACTCCTTTGTCTTACGTTTATACTTTCTTTCTCATTATATTTGGTTATTAAGTATAATCATCAGTACATAATCAGAATTTTGTGCTTCATTTAATTATATGAATCAGAAGAAGACTTAAACTATAGTGTTTATATACACCTGACTATGACTAAACAACACTTGAATAGCTATATTGATAATTAGTTACATGATTATCTAACTGGGCTTAAAGCTAGATAGCATTGTCGTGAAGGGCATGACACTTACGCTTAAATTGTATTTCAAATGAACCAGTTTGTCAATAACGTCGTTGTTTTTCTTTGGCTATGAAATTAAGCAGTCGATATTCATACGCACCATTATATAATCATAATATAGGTTATGAAGCATATGAAGTTGACAAATTTATCAGTATTCGCCTTCACTACATATCAATGGCAGGTTCTTAATGAGATTGTAAATTGTTCAACCATGCATAAGTATTTTAAATCCATGTCTATAAATTATTGTATAACAAGAGTTAACTTCTTATATGCATTAAATGATAGCAATGTTGAAAGATATTTTTCAAAGTTTAAAGTATATTATTGAGTATTCGCAGTGTTTTTTTTTTTATTACAAGTAACTAGGTAGTAGTCACGAATAACAAGGAAATTAGCATGTCACTAATTTTTGAGAACGCAGGAACAGCAGTTTAAGTCAGTTACAAGATCATAACCCATCATGTCCTCTGCTTGCCATCCGATGTATCACTGTTTGTTATTCATCCTCATTATCTGTATACAGGTTAGGTTCCTCCGACATCATCAAATATGAAAACACGAAAATAGAAAATGGCTTCACAGATTGCACAATGGATTGGCGGATGTGACCTATTTGAGGGCCCTGAAACGGATTTGAGACTCAAAGGAACGTAGGTAAGGTGAACGTACATGTAATATGGTGATTTGTCATGGCAAAGCTTTCTGAAGGCCAGAGGGTACTATGTGGCAACGCAGCATCATAGAAAGCCTGCCGGGTGATATAGTACGTCGTCTGGTGTGTTAACTGACTGGGAACTTATCAATGGGTTCTAATAAATCGCACGCAAACTGTTGGGTTTAAAACATTTTGTGAAACATGTTGTATGTGATTTCAGATTCATCCTCTTCGTACGAGGAGGATGATAAAATGTTTTAGAAAACTTAAATTCGAGGCGCATTCCAACAATCCTGAGACATCCATTTTTATTTTTATTTATTTATTGAAATATCGGAATTATGTTGATTTCTTTACAAGGTTCAGACTTACGAAAGAGACCGTGAAAGAAATAGTTCCTCAAATTGATGACATCTTGGAAATACCTAATAACAGTCACACTTTTCATGGTATTTACTATTTTCTGTCATAATTACTACGTATATTTTATCGTGGGAGCTGCTCCATTGTAATCGCTTGACGGCCCTTGCACTCCTTTTCGTATCTGATGCAGTCAAAGTTCAATTAACGTAGCATCTGAATCTGAAAATATAAAATGTAAAAAAAGAAAGTGAAAAAGTTGAGTATAGGAACCGTGATGTTATAACAATAGAGCAGTCTCATTGGATTTCCATCTCTTTTGTAACATTCGGACTACGATACTTCGTTTTATTAACTGGAACAAGGCGAGTACGAGAAGGTTCTAGATCTCTGGTCCGGCTATGTATTTTTATAGTTACTAACTCAACTCTTTATAAATGTGTTTATTACCTTATTTAGACATTATTTACACAACACTGAAATCTTATATCACGCTACGTAGGTAGAAAGGACCTTCCTCAAACATTACATTGGTGAATTCATCTAAACGGGTCGTTTAGAAATGGAGATCAGCTAAAATTTCGAATACACAGTAAGAACGTACACAGCCCTTTCTGGTGGAGTTTACGAGACGTACTTCAAAAGGCTCTTTTATAGGAAAGGTCCTTGTAGACTATACTATTAATTGTTAATTTCTCGGCTCATAATAGTTTAATATTTCTTACATAAATGACATGCATATTTAATTCGCCCCCTTGTACAAAGCGTATAAAGCTGTTTTTTTTCTCCTATGATTGCGCCTCGTAAATTTACAGACATACGCCTCGTAAAATTAAAGCTACCTACGTAAATAGTAGATTTAATTCCTCGTACTTCTACATATAAAACTTTACAACAAAAATATATCCGAAAGCATATTTCTACATCTGAAAGAAATGATAGGGCTAAATACATGGTCGTCTTTCATAGCTCATCTCATTATAAATATCAAAGCTTATTTATACTTTTTTACATATATTACGTATCTCCAATTGTTCCTCTTCTATTTAAGTCTCCAACATCATTTTACCAACATCTAAAATATATATAATATATCAGCGATAATTTGAACATACCAACTACAAAGTTATTTCAATACACGCCATGATACCCACGTAGTCAGCCGTCTGGGCAGTGTTGCCATTCTTCATTACTCCGGCCTTCTACTGTAGAAAGGCTATGGTCATGGCCATCAATCGAACGAAGTGATACCCTGAAGACATCCAACCTTCAATTTTAAGCGGATTCTAAGCTGTCACCATCGATAGAATCGAACTGAGAATTACTGGATTGGAAGCAGACAAACATATCCTCTTAGCAGGGTCACACTTAATGTGTTAATAATATTGTCTTTTCTCTCTGGTAAAAGAATAAATGCCGAGTATTGGTAAAAAATTCCACTTAATTTAAGTATCTTCTGAAAATTTACATGATGAAATCTTTCAGTTTCTTCAAACTAGCTGAAAACTCGTATTATATGAAATAGAAATTTCATATCATCTTTATACTCTTCTATAAAATATATTTATCGAGAACAGCTATTATTCCTTTGACAATAGTATCCGCTTTCTCGTTTGGTAGATCTAGTGCTTTTAACTTGTCTTCGTTCATTCCTCAATACTAGCACTTGATATTCTTGGTCAATACGTTTACCATCAAAATGCAATGATCAGTTTTCTAAGTGTAGTGTTTCCTTCATTTCTGCTTTAAGGCTGTAGATCACCCCCGCCATCTTGGTATGCACTTTCCATTGATTAACATGGGAATTGTTTTACTCGTCTTATACTTTTCAGAAGTATAGTTTTAACTTCTGTTTTCGCCCAGTTTATCGTCATGTTCTCTTTTACTCATGGTACTTTATAGAAATGCAATATTTTACACAGGAACAGTATAATTGCCCGTTAACATATTGTGATTTATATAGCAAACTATTAATAATACATTACACTTATATATTTCGAGAAACTTCACAAACCAAAACTATACAAGAGTCAAAATAACCACCAAGACAAATTTTGTGAAAGCAGAACTTAAATATTCTACATCCGAGAAGCATAAAATGAGTAAAACAATTCCCGTGTAAATCAATGGAAGGTGCGTACCAAGATGGCGGGGGTGATCTACAGCGTTAAGTTTAACAGCTTCCTTAATCATTGATCTGTATATACTAGGCTGTGAAGGTGTCTCAGTGTCGATCCCGTCTTGAGATAACTGTCGACAAATGGTTGCTTCTTTACTAGTTGATAACTTTGAAGCTGTTACTAATTTCTTTGCAGTTTTGGATTTGCTATACTTCTTGCTTGTACTTGTGAACTGTTCTCTGAAGATTCGAACTCTTGATATTCACTCTGATTCGGAGATTGACCTTGTTGCTGCTGTTGTTGTTTACATATGCTTCAAGGACAATTTTCTTCTTTTGTATGGATGAATAGTTCTACAACTCGCCGCCGTCCCACTTGTATGCTCAACATTTCCTTTGCTTTCGATCTGAAGATGAAATAACCTTCTGTTCTCACTGCACAGCCATTCACCATTTTCTTTTGTGATGTCAAAAACTTCATTTGATGGATCAGAGTTTCTTCGTTTTTCACATTCATCGTAAATTTTCTGTGGTTGACCCACCTTTGAATTGATAGATATGGGAAATTACATTTCTTTTTCTATAAATTTGTCACTTCTTTAGCTATTTCTATTAAACGTTCTTTAGTCCTTTGAGGGATGGATGCTCCAAGGAACAGATAGCGATGAACAATTTTGATTTTGAGTGGTATCCTGCGCTTGCTTTTTGGTTTCTGATGAATCGTCGAGCCTTTGAGTTTATTCTTGGAACGTTTGGCTTGAATCATCTTCAATAGCTTTCTACAATTTTCCCTCATCGATAAGTGATGGCCGACAACAATGTGGAATATTTTTTTTGAGGTTTCATCTCCGTTACCAAATGTTTTAGGCTGTGCATTCACTCACCGGGTTTATCCCAAATGTCTAACAAATATTCATGCTTTATCTGCAGCTTTTGTACACAATTTAAATTCGTATGTTAAACCTTTAAATTTGTTAATCTGTATTTGACACTTTTATTTTCACCATCTGTTTTCCAGAGTGTACGCGATCAAGTAGGTACGTATTCCTCAGGATCTTGAGCCTGCTCTGATACAAGAGTGCTTACATTTACAACCTTTTTTGTTGCAAAATACTGAAGAGGGCAACAATAGCATGACCCTAACTCTAATTAGTAAGATTTTGTGTCAGTTAGATATGGTTGATGTTTATCCAAACGTTGACATAGCCATAAGAATGGCATTGAGTGCTCCTGCCACAAACTACACAGAGGAGAGAGATTTTTCCACACTTCGTCGTGTGAAGAACTATTTAAGATCCTCAGCTAGCCATGGCAGATTGACATCACTATTGCTTCTTACCATCGAGGGGAAGGCTAACCCAAAACATACAGTATAATGATATCATAGACGCTTTCGCTCGGACAAAGGCCAGAAGGGAAGTACTTTAAATTTGTTAAAGGTAAATACTTACATCAACCTGGTTTATAAAAATGACAACAATTTTCTTATAGTATCACAGTACCCGTTTCTACTGTTTCATTTAATTTTTTCGATTTCACTGTGATGAAAAATAGCTACGATTGAAAGGTTATTTACTGTCTTTATTCAAAAGAACAATTTTGTATTGGAGTTAAAATATAAATTTCAACAATCGAAACAATCATCTTTTCTTTCCAACAATCAGAATAAAATATTTATTTTTTGACATTTTTTCATAGGTCTAATATAATTTCCCAAAGTATAATTGCATGTATTCCAACAGGAGATACAATAATGAATGGGCATATGCAAGTGTACACAACTTCAAGAATATCCCACAAATTCCAATTTACGTTTTCTGTATATGCTCCCTTCTTGGACCTGGGAGAGCATCATGTTTGAATATTCCCCTATTACGGACGAAAATTTAAAACTATTTTCTTTTATTATTGAACTAGTGCATATTGTGAAACTAAAACTAAACATTTCCTATAAGCTTATTTAAAAAATCTAAATTTGTAACAATACATTTCTTTCAGTACAGCAGATTCAACATAAAAATGCAGTAAAATTTATTTTTTAAAAAAAGCTGAAACATAGAAAGGTCTAAAATAACTTTATTTTATATTGTATTAAAATTTTGTTCGTTGGATGAAGGGCGGCAAACATCTTCGGGCGCCCTTCATCCAGCAAAGTACAGGGCGCCAAAACATTAAATTCGGCCCTGTACTTTGAAGAATTGTTTTCCGCTATGCAGCTTTTGATGTTCACTCTGGAAGTTTTGTATACTATTCTCTCTCTTCGAGGAATTAAATTAGACAGGCCGGGATATGGTATGTAGAGGATAGGGATGGTATTAGCCAGAGACTTTCATAATTCAACACCCCGGCATCGCAGTTTTAGATGCATCATAATAACTAATTGAACTCTATTTACGGCCTTTAGGCATCTAGAGCTCAGACCGGGATAGAGGATGGGGAAGGATTCGGGAAGATGTCGGCCAGGGCCTATGTTGAAGGTGCCATCACAATATTTGCCTGGTGTGACTGAGGGAAAAAACCTGGAAATCAGTAAGGATTATCGACCGCTGGGATCGAACCCACAACCTTTCGACTGCTACGCCAACGCTGTACTACTGATCTACGGCGGCTCGGTATCATGATAACCAAGTCCAAATACTGGGTCTTTGAATCTGCGACTGAAATCACATGAATCCATCAGACCGGATACCCGAAGATCCGGAGCCAACCAGGTAGCCGTGCGGTCTAAGGCGTTAGGTCAACGACTCGAAGGTGCCGGGTTCGGAACTCAGCAGGGGTATGGATGTCTGGGAATTTTAACTAGGTGTAAAGGGTCGAATTGTGACAGGCCGTAGTCAAAAGTTACTACTATACTGGACCATATAAAATAAAGTTTACCGAACATCCGGATCCGTGTGTAACTTATCCGAAACTCTGATCCGGATTTGGCCATCCCTAGCATGGACTTATCACTTTATCTTTTACGTAATAATATCGATAAAATTTCACTTGGGAGGTTTTGAAGGGTTTTTGAATTTTTATTTATTTGTGGCCTTTAGGCAATTTTTACGCAGGCCGGGAAAGAAAAGGGAAAAGTACAATCACGCCATTTGCATAGTGTGACAAAAAACCTGAGTCGGAATGGGCCGTCGCTGGCATAGTTCCCAGAACCTTCCAACGTTCTACTAACACAGATACGTTGGTTTGCTGTTGGATTACTTTGGATTTCTTAGTACGTGTTTAATATTACATCCCTGTCTTTTCATAATTACTTATTGGTTTTTATTATCATTTAGAGAAAGCATATAAAAAGATCCTGTGTTATTAGTTTTTCTTTCGAGAACCTTTTAATATTGGTAAGCAGAGCGGCTACAGACGTCAATATTTTTCATTGTCCAATGTTTATTCTGCTAGATTTTTTCCATTCAAGCGCACCTGGAGTTAATTTAAACGTTCTTTAATAAACAAACGTAAGTATAATAACTTATGATTTAGAATTTAATGATTTAGAATCTGTACGGCGAACATAAAACAATAGGAATTTCGTGTTTTCTTCCAAATGCAAGATGGCGGATGGCCGCACTGGAAGATTGACGGGCGGCCATTTTTCGTTTCAAAATTTGGCAGCTTGGGAGCCTCCTTCTATTTTAAATCATCCAAGAAGGAGGCCCACTGATTGTCAAAAATAAAATGTTAAAATTTCAATAGTAAAGGTGAAATAATTATATCAGTGGCCTGCAGGGTAAGTTGAGTATAGTTTGCGGTATTAGTGAAGCAACTTCGTGTCAGCCGAACAAGTTTAGCTGAGGGTGTTAAATTTCTAAATTGTTGTGATTTACCTTCCTGTCTATGAATTGCTTCTATGAGGTGTTGCTGCGGAAGACATCTTTATGATTTCGTTATTATCAAGGAAAAATCTAAATTTCAATTTTTACGCTTGATAAGCTTGTAACGGGCTGTTATCACCGTTCCATGTGTTGTTGTTCTCGATTCAGTCCGCTTTTAAAGAGTTGTTACCGCCTTGACCGTTTGTTCATTTATTCTTACTATAATGACCGTCTTCTGTCTTTTTGCGCTAATATGTATAATAATGCGCTACTCTTTTGTTTCTTTGCTGGCGGATTACTCTTTTTGATAAAAACTATTTTCGGATTATTATTTCTTGTAAGTTATCTTCCTATTGCTTTATTGTATCTTTGGTCATTATTGGGTAATAGGAAGATGTGTTGAATTGCGATTGGTGAATCATTTCGCCAGATAAAAGCTTAGTTTTTATGTTTTAGTTATTTTCCTCATTATAAACGTAATTCTTTTCAAATTTTGCATTTTTGCTTTTGATCATTTTGTTTTTTGGTTCAAAATGATAGTTCAAGAAGTTCTTGCAGTTTTGACTGTCTTTGAGGTTCTGGTAGTCCAGACTATTTTTTGGTAGTGGAATGTTTGATGGTGGATGAAGGTGGTAGGTATGCTCCGGTGTAAGAGTATAATGAAGTCGGGGACTACAGGATCATGGAGTACCAATCGACACCAAGAAAAACATTAATTGCGTATTAGTAAAGAATAAATGAAATCTTAGTCGATTGGTACAACAGGTAGTTTGGACGTAGAAATTTTGATGGAGGTGAAAATTGATGTCCACCGTTTCCGGCTTGGTCAAATGAAATTTTAGAATTCAGAAATTTTACGTTGAAGTTGTCTCTTCAAGACGCCATATTTTTCTGAAGTCAGCTTTCAAGTTTTCGGTACATAAATAATATAAAGTCTAATACTTCACCTGGTATTGATAAAATCACCGCAGATGTATTGAAGTGTACAAAAGACTTCGTTGTTGGGCCATTATGTCATATATTTAATTTGAGTTTAGAAACAGGTGTATTTCCTGATGCTTTTAAATGTGTAATAATAAAACCTATATATAAGAAAGGTTCAAAACTGATGTCAATAAATATAGGCAAATTTCTTTGTTAAGTAACTGCTCTAAACTCTTTAAAAAAATGCATTAAAAAGGATAGTTGCATTTCTACACGAAATTAAATATTTTTCATATAAACAATATGGGTTCAGAACAGAAAGGAGCACATCAGATGCTGTACTTAAACTAACTGAAACAATTTGTAGAAGTTTAGACGTAAGTGAAAAGGTAATTACAATATTCTTGGATTTGGCCAAAGCTTTTGATACAATATCTCATAAAATTCTATTGCAGAAACTTGAAACTTGTGGAGTACGAGGTATATCTATGAAGTGGTTTCCGAGTTACTTACAAAACATATAACAAACTGTTAAAAATGGTGAAACCATGTTAAATGCATGCATGTTAAATTAGGAGTACCTCAGGGAACAGTATGAGGCCCTATTATATTTCTTATATACATAAATGATTTATGTAATTTACAAGTAAGAGGGCATATATAAACGTTTGCTGATGATGCTACCTTAACTATTACTGGGAAAAAACTACCAGAAACATTTGAAACGACAGACACTGAACTAAAAAAAATAACTTCTTGGTTAAATGCTCACTTGCTTATTCTAAATACACGTAAAACCAAATATGTAACTTTCTCACACACACTTGCTGGACAACCTACGAATGAAAAACTAATACTTCATAACTGTGTTGTGGAAACAAACTGTCTTTGTATACCTCTCATTAGAGAAGAAAGTGTTAATTATCTAGGGGTTTTAATTGACAGTCATCTAAATGGAATTTCACATATATTGCGCATGAGGAATACGTTAAGAAAAACATCTTATAGATTTGTTCTTCTTAGAGAAATTCTTGATAACAAATCATTGCGTATGGTGTACTTTGCTTTTACACAGAGTTTATTAGAAGTTGGGGTGCAACATACACCTCTCACATAAAAAATCTTGTAACTCAACAAAACAGAATTTTGAGACTATGTTTGAATAGAAAATTTGATTGTTATGTTAAAAAATTTGTATAACGACTTTGATGTATTACCAATCAATAGATTATATTAAAAAATATATTGATGTATATTAGAACAAAAGAAACAAAACTGAACAAGTTTTGTCATGAGTATGAAACCAGAAGTGTTACAAACGAGAATATTGAAACAATCAGAACTAATAAAACATCAACACACCACCAAACTTACTACCTTGTACCAAAAATTTACAATAAAACACCTATATATATATTAGAAAAGAAAAACAAATAAACCGGTTTAAAAAAACTTGTTTTGGGTTGGTTAGAAAGTCTAAATGACAACGATGTAGAAGCAATATTACGTAAATAATTTGTTATGGGTAACCAGACAACAACAAACTAAGGATAATCCGAGAATAAAACTCACACACAAGCTGAGGCTTCTGTGAGTCAAAAAGTAATGTAAACTTGTCATGCACAAAATTAAATTTCAAGTAAATCTATAAACACAGTGTGGAGTAAATAACGTGGAAAGTGACGAATCCATAAGACGATCAATCTCTCCTATCATCATTAAAGCATACATACTATTACTACAGTCTGAAACTCAATAATGTGATATTGCAATAATATGAACTTGATAATTCACTAAAAACTTGGAAATTATGGGCACAGATGCAAAGAGAGATACTAATATCTCTTTCTATGCATCGTTACTATTAAAAGAAGAAAGAAAGACAAATATTTTATTCGGGAAAATAAAAAGATGCGGATCTTTTAAATTTTCATAAAGAGCTTATAGAAAAATAATTACCAAAATCTATGACTTGACAGGTACATTATTTTTCCTGAGATGCCTGAATTTTAGTTCGAACTGGTTAATTACAAACAAGTTAAGTAATGTTTTCATTATAGACAAAATCAATGCACCCCGTATAAATCCAACTGTTCTTTTTAACATTATCCAAAAGATAGAGCCAAAGTCATAGTTTCCCCCCTTGTTTTAGATCATAAAGAATCCACGGTGTATTGCTCATCTTTGTTAAACTTCTAGTTACTGAGATCTTGGGGGTAGATAAACAAATATAGAGATGAAGAATTCTAAGTGATTAAAAGGATCTAAGTGCTTTAGAGTCAAATTCATAATCTTATCCGCCGTTTCAGGCAATGACAAATGCAAGAGTGTATGGCTTATCTCTGTTGGACTTAAAGATACTGAGATCTAGCACGGGCACACATGAAAAATACTAAGGGATTGAAAAGAACTTGCTAGAAGACTGCAAATCTCTTAAATTTCGATAAAGAGCTTACAGAAAAATGATTACCAAAATCTATGACTTGACCGATACATTTTTTCCTTAGATGCCTGAACTGAGTTCGAACTGGTCAATTACAAACAAGCTAAGACAAAACCAAAGCACTCACGTATAAATCCAACTGTTCTTTTAACATTGCCCCAAAGAAAGAGTCAAAGTTTTAGTTTTCCCCACCTTTTCACACCATGGTGAATCCAACGGTGTATACCTAAACTCTGTCTGATTTGTAGTTACTGAGATCTAGAGGGGGAGGATAAGAAATCCACAGATGAAGAATACTAAGCTATTGAAAAGTACCTGCCAGTTTTAGAGTCTTAGTTATAGCTTATTTCCCTGCTTGAGACCTTACAAATCCAATGGTGTATGGCTCATCTCTGTCGTACTTGTAGTTCCTGAGATCTAGCAGGGGCATAAATTGAGAAACTAAGTGATTGAAAAGGACTTGTCAGTTTTAGAGTCAAAGTTATACTTTTCCCCACCGTTTCAGGTCATGGTAATTCCAACGGTGTATGACTTATCTCTGTGTATCTAATGAGGGACAAACAGATCATATGAAAATACATAATTAAAATGGAGAAAACTAAGCAAAACGAAAAGTACCTGTCAGTTTTAGAGTCAAATTCATAAATTTCCCCATCGTTTGAACTTTGAGACCATGACGAATCCAACGGTGTATGGCTCATCTCTGTCGGACTTGTACTTGCTTAGTTCTAGGGGGAAGGGATCAGACAGACCGAACAAACCCTATATCTTCCCTTATTCACTGATATTCTTATGGGTGCTCTAAAAAGATAGCCATTTTTTTTTTACTTTATCGTTAAGAAAAAGAATCCAAGAAATTGCTAGATATGTATTTGTACAGAGTGAATAGAGTTCTTACGTAATTTACTGGTACTTTTTCAATGGATGGAAAAAGACGTTTGTCATTAGATTTGACCATGGCATTTGAAGAAGTGAAAAATTCCATTCTAACAGATCGAGAACATCTAAGAAAAACATCCTGCTAGCACAATAATTTGTTTTAAGGATTGGTGCTTTTATGACTGTCGTAAGGATCTATGTTTCTACAGCGCTGGAATGGGTCTCTTCTTGCTCGCATTCCACACATCTCTCGACTGTGTAGAGATTGGCCATCAAAACTTCGTTACGGTGGAAATTGGAATATTTCCCTTCTTCAATTGGCACGTTCAATTGTATTCAGCAAAATGTTAATAAAACGATATGTTGAAAAACATACTTCATTTGTTGTAATAACTTGTATTGTCCAATCTAATTTGCAGAACCTGGTACATTTTCTACCAACTGTCTTCATACGGACAAGAGGAACACTTTAAGTGTTACAGTATAGAATCTATATTGCCTAACCTTCTTTGGATTCAGTAATTACATAGTGTGTGTATTTTAACCGTAGTGTGAAATTGACGTTATTGTGTGGTTTTTCACTAAAGACTAATGCAAATGGAAGTAACTTTAGTTTTAATGGGTCTTTCTAGTTAATAGAAGGGAAAAAATTAAATGAAGTAACTTTCAAAGGTAAATTTCCTTGTTTTTGTGATATATCACTCATATTTTTCCTTTGACTAAATTGTCTTCAAACAAACATTTCATTATGTTAATTGGCATTACTTAGAAGTCTACATTGTTTGCAGAATTACTTACAATAAGTCACACTCATAACTATAAAATTTTAAAGATTTGGCAACAATTTTTTTTCCTCGAAAATCAAATATATATCAATTAAGAATCCTTCAAGATGAATTGTAATCATCTGAAAGGAGGTATGAAACTTATTTTGTGCTTCGTTATACTTCTGTATCTTCAGGTAAGAATGGAATACTTTTCACATCTCTGCTTTTAAGAAATAGGCATTAACAATACCTATAGTAACATCTGTGACGTTGGTTTCTTATATATTTATGATTTTTAGTGCATTGCGAATTCGAAAGAAACATAAAACAAATTCTGTTATCTCCGATAAAGCGAAAAATGCGTTCTAGTTTTATAATGCACTGAAGAGCATGACTGCCACTGTTGATTAGTTTTCAATTCAGGTATTAAAACAACGAGAATTTCAGAGATTGTCTTCTATACAATAATTTCAACGAAAAGGAAATAATAAAAGTATACTATACGATACACGAGAAGTCAGTTTAATAATAGAAATGCTGAGTGGAAGTGTTTGCTTTATTAAAGCTAAGACCCGATAAAATCTATCTCGAAACCACTTTTCATATTGACCGTGTTATGAACAGAACAACCTAACATACAGATGTCACTTCAGTTCGCAGATGTTACTGTGCAGCGTGTGCCACAAGGAACAGAGATATGTTACTTGTCCAGAGAATCGACGTCAATTGGTATTATTCCCTGCTTGCTTATCCACGCCTTTTGGACAAGTGTTCCATCCCAAGAGGATTTACAGGTACATCATAAAATGAAGCGCTGAACAAAGATCAACCCTACACTAAACTTTCTTTAATTAAACCAATGCACCAGACTTCATTATAACTTCAACAATGTTTCAAGGTATGTGATATTATGGTGGGGAGATCTTCTTACTATCATTTCTTCCTGAAACACAGCTTCAAATCTGGCCGAAAAAATAAGGTAATATGCAAAAAATTACTTGTGAATTCGACAGGCTATTAGAAGACAATTTAAAGACTGGCTGATAATAAAGGGCAAATCAAAGTACTACTTAAAGGGATTTTGGTTGATAGGATAATTTAATTGTTTATTTGAATGTTTTGAGAACTCTTGAAATGTTAATATTACATTTTGGACGTTATATAGCTTGAGAAGACCTACCAATTAACATCATATGTCATAAGAGTAGCAATGTTGTCAACTTTTAGTATCTCGTATTTTTTCCTTCAAGTACAACAACATCACATTGCAATACCTACAAAGTTATTTAATACAATTGAAAATTGGTTTGTTTTCACATAACGTAAAAGCCATGCACAAAATTTTATCGTTTTTTGACTTTATTATAGAAAGAGGGTCTACATAAACTTATATCGTATAACTTATCACCCCAAAGGACACAGTATTGGATGACCTTTAAAATTTGTAACGCCTCTGTTCCTAGTTGTTACATCGATATTAAACAATGATTGGGACGCATTTACATATTTTGGCCGTCATCTTGGATATTTGTTTCTGCGTCTATATGATAGAGCCTAGAACTGAGCATTCTTTTCTTATCACGTTCCTTTCAAGTCTTTAGAGCCTGTTACTGCCATAGTAGAAATGCTTCCAGAATGGAATTTCTGCCATTCCTTTGCAGAACCATAGCATTGTGCGCTTAAACTATAATGATTATTAGCATGAAAGCATAGCCAAGGTCTGGATAAGATTTTATCACATGCTAAAATTTTAATATATCTGAAGATCGTTAAGTGTGTCTTTCCATGCTATAAATTTTATTAGCTGATGAAGAAGATCTTTAAGATCCTCTTGCTATGCTATAAATGTTTGTTAAACTCTACTGGGAAAGATTCAAGGTAAGCATAAATGGATATATGAAGGAAACGATATTATTAGTTTTTCTTCCTCTATAAAAGATTAGAACTTCAAAGGAAACGCAGTTAATGTTTACAATCATGATAAATTTTTATTGCAGGCTGTTGAGTCCTACCCGTGGCTGCATCAGCAGGCAGGTACGTTGTATTCGAATCAAAATTCACACCAACAAGAAATGTAGAAAATAAATAAACATTTACAATTTAGACCAGGTATCGCCACTGAGTTGTATAGTAGTAGTACTCATTGTGCACATTTAAACGCTTTGAAGTGGGGAGAGAGACATTTGTGCGTCCCCAAATAATTGAACTGTTTAATAATGTCCGTTATCCATATGTTCTACAATATAATGATCCGTATGTTCCATAATGATCGTATACCCTTTGCTATTCTATTTTCAAACATTTTGTGTGTGTTTTCATGCACTTTACTGTATGAGTTTCATAAGTGCTCCTTGTTACTTGCGATTCTGTTGCTACATTTCCTGGGCTATTGGTGAATTAATTTCGATATAAGTGATCACAAATATGTCAACTTAAACCCTAAACAAACTTCAAACAAACAAACATCAAAATTAGAAACATAATGATATTTTTTTAATATCATGTAACTTTTGTTTACAATTTTAACGAATATACTATGTTATTCCTGAATATTGATATCAGTTTATTTATCTAAAAAGCAATCGAAAATTAAAGGTTCATCTTAAGAAACCTTGGTACTCAGCTCCACGATATGTTTTTTTATTTATAAAAATACCGAACAAATAAAAAAAAATAATGTTGAAATATCGAAACGAGACTCATCTGGTAGCTACATATTAACAGCTATCAAATTAACTTATACAGATTTTCAAATTTGTATCCTTTAGTTGAGACATCTGAAGGTTAATAAATTAACATGGTACGCCCAGTCCTTCAAAGTATGTGATTAGTTCATTTGATATACAGACAACCTGTTTATGAACTTTACCTACAAATTTCAGGTGATTCCTCACATGAAAACAAGACGAAAGTTCCTCTAACAAATTTTCAAAATGACCATAGTTTCGGAGCTACAGGCTGCCGAAAGCGTGAGAAAATGAACTATAGATCTTCATATCTCTAACACTGCGAACAGTAGAGTTGATGTGGCATGGTACCGTCACTTTAAACTTGGTCTATTTAAAATGCATATTTAAAAATTCTGTGCTGATCTCGCAAGGAAGTAGAAGGATAAAGTTTTCTGAAGGTAGGTCGAAATGAGAATAAATTAAACGACTTCCCGTTTGAGTAAAGAAGATACATATCATCCCCAACATTCAATTGGACAATGACATGCAATCTCTTCGATAAGAAATAAATAAAAATTTCGATGAGATGATGCGATTCTTACTCCTGCTTTTTATGCAACCACGCTTTTTATTACAAAGTCGTTTTGTTTGTGGAATCTACTTGAGATATCGACTTAGTGCAATCGGAAAGCAGTCCCATTCATGTTCATTTCGACCCACCTAGAACATTTTTGGGAATCTCTTGCGTACAATTCGTGGAATTCTGAAATTTGCATTTTTGATAGTGCAGATTTAAAGTCTGGAGGTAACACGTCTCATCAGCTCCAATGTTCGGCGTCTTAGGGTGCTATCACACTGTCGATATTGCTGATCAAATTCCTCGCCCGAGCCTGATGAACGAGCAAATTCGACAATGTAATAGCGCCTTACACTGCCAAGCTTAATGATCAACTACCTCGCCTCCCCAGTAGGACACATACGTTGAAAGTACGTGTATTAAACGTTAGTACCGAAAAGTTTATTTTAACGTTGTACATGTACCGAAATGTCCACCTGTTCAACGGTTTATTCGACGTTAAATAATGGTTGAGAAGAAACTAGTTGAAATCAAGAAGCGGACAATGAAGAATTGGGTTCAGTTGGCCAAAACAGAGCATGATTGCTATCTATTGGTATACACATTTAGTTACATTTTGTCCGTTGCTTTCATCATGATATACAGTATTAACTTTCCAACAGTAAATAATCCAAGTGCCTGCTACAGGAATTCAAACTGGAGCGTTCGGTACTTGTTGGTAGTTCGACATGTTACCCCTGGGCCACAGAATCACCTTGAGGTTCACTACTCTTTTACAATATCTATAAGAAAAGACAGTCTTAAAAGCGCCACAAATCCAGATGTGTTGTTTCACCATCATGTAAGAATAAGAATGAAGAATACTTTCCCTCTTTGTTATATATATATTTTTTTCCTTATTTAACACTTTAACCATCGCTGCACTATTCAAACTGTGTATTTCTCAAGAAGTGTAATACTTCGCCTTAGAAAAACGCATATAAAGCGAAATCTATGTTTTAGTTGAAAACACTCCGCATTAACGCCCTATTAACGAAATTAAATGTTCTTAAAATATAGTTCAAAATTCAATCTGTTTTCAACATGCAAATGAGAACATGAGAAACTTAGTTAATTTTATTCTATTCGCTAAGCACAATTTTTATGCAATTAACTTGGGAAGATAATCTAGGGCACAGTTCAATATAATAGTTAAAAACGCGTCATATTAGCATCCTATCAACGAAATCTAATATTCGTTAGAATATAGATAGAAATTTGATATTTTCAACATGGAAAAGAGAACACAAAATAATAGTTAATGGCATTCAATTAGCTTTTAATTACAAATTTTATTCCATTAAATTAGAAAGAATCCCATGATACCATAGTTGAAAATAACAAATGCATCCACGTTGAATTAACATCTTTTCAACAATATCAAGTCTTTGTTGAAATATAATTTAAAATTAAACGTTCTTTTTTTCAGCCGATAACGTTTAATCAACGAACTAAACCAAAAATCAACGTTTAAAACATGTTTGTTGTGCTACTGGGGCTGATCCTGCTAGTCGAGCAAACTCGACAGTGTAGTAGTGGCTTCTCTGGTCGAGTTTGCTGGTCAGCTTGCTCGATGAGCTTGGGCAGTGGTGACGACAATGAGGGCGAGAAGGGGCGACAGCCCTCCAAATTAGAATTGGACCCTCTATTGTCCGCCCAAACTATTACTGCAACTATTGTAAGATCGGTCATAATTTTAATATGAAATAAAAATTAAGAACAATGTTCATTTAATGTGTTAGTGAACTGAGCTCCTCTCTGTTTGTATGTATTGAGTTGAGGCAAATCAAAGCGGAAAGTCACAGAGCACAATGATTTCCAATTTATTGTAACAATGTTTAGAGCAACAGCTAAGTCAGCTTAATACACTTTGCTTTCTTGATCTTTGAAGAAGGAAACATAGAGAGATAAGGAGTGATAGCGAAGGCCATTCCAGCATAAAATTATATTTATTGCGGGGTATGGCGTCACATCAGATCATTTCCCTTCTGTATATGGAAATCCACCACTCGCTATTGTTGAAGTGACCAGATTGATCTGTTAGACTTCATATTGCATTGTTGTGAAATGTATACTACACCTCTCACGATATTGTTAAACCTTCACAAGATGCTAACAGAAAAGAAATTAGAAGGTCAGTTACTCCTGATTTCAATTACGTGTTCTGTATGTATCCACTTATTTTCTGATTTACTTCAGGAAATAAAATTAGTAACAGAATTTGCAAAGAACAAAAAAATTTGGCTATAGCTTATATACAAATTCAAGCTTTACTGTCAACCGTTAGAGGCCTTAGAAACAGAACTGGAGACAAGTAACTAACTGTCTGTACTGGTTGTTTTAAGTATTGAGCACTTCACTTTCTGTGGATGTGAAGATGGTTTGGTGATTTGATGGTTTGGTGGTACCCACACGAATAGGAAAATAATGCTCTAGTATTTTCTGAATTGAGGTCTGGTATAGATAATGTTACTTTTATTATAGTTACATAATCATCCGTAATCTTAGTGTTAGTTTTACATTTTGAATTTCGTACACCGTTGAAGTTCATTTAGAAGAAAATTTGATGCTACTGACACTTGCATATTATCAACAGAGTGTAAGAAGTTCACGTTTACTTTCCTTACAGTAAAAATTGTAAATATCACGTTACTACTCGCTAGTAGGTCTACATTGCTATTGGTGTAGGCACTTTCGTAAGTCAACAATATGTTTTGATAATGTTAGTTATTTTTTCGTTGTATATTATATGCAGATGGATTAAGTAAATAAACAATTATAATTAGTTATTTTATTATACTGGCTTTTAATTTGATTGGATATATGGTAATAATACTATTGTAGTACTTAGTTGATAGAATCAGCGCAGCCATTCAGGAATACCGACTGTGGTGGGGAAATCAGACGAGGAAGCTGATCAGCAAGCTGGATAGTGTAATAGCGCGAAGTGGACTCGAGCTTCCTCGACAGCAAGCTCGTCGAGCTGACTGTTGAGCAAGCTGATCAGCAAGCTCAGGAGTGTAATAACACATTTAGAAACATGAAGCTGTAAAGTTCATTTTCCCATGCTTTGGGCAGCCTCTAGCTCCAAAATTATATGGACATTTCGAAAATTTACCAGAGGAACTTTTGTGTTGTTTTGATGTGAGGAATCACAATCCGAAGTTCGACGGTGAAGTTCATAAACACACTGTATATTCTTATGTATTACGTAGACCGGTTTACAAAATATTAGGCTGCCTGTCATTTGTTCGTAAATTTTAGATATATTTTAAAAGGGCCTCTTATATCAAATTTGAAATTTGGTTTCTTTTCTATTGGCTTTTTGAGTTTTTTATTCGTGGAATATATAAGGGAACCAAGAAAGTTTTCTCGCTTTTTGTGGAGGTCTGTGTTCAATTCGCCCTCACACCGTGAGTTGAATGCGAATGGAGATCAGGCGAAGGTCAGTTGTTGGTGTGGGTATAGTCAACATACTACCTGGTTGTGGCAGTTCAGTAACACCGTGAACGTGCGGAAGGACAGAGTGAACATGGGACCTCCACAGAGCGTTATAAGGGCATGTATGCTGTACGAGTTCAAACTGGGGTCAAACGCAGCTGCAGCGGGACGGAAGATATGCCAGACCTTTGGTGAGGGTGTCGTGACTACGCGGACAGTGCAGCGGTGGTTTACCAAGTTTAAGGACGGTGACGAAACACTCGAAGACGCACTACGTGCAGGAAGACCAACACAGGTACCAAATGAAGATCTTCAGGCAGCAATTGAGGCGAACAGTGGCTAGACATGTGAGGAACTGGGACTACAATTCAGTGTGAGTACCGAATGGGCAGCACCTCCATCAACTTGCGAAGCACTACAAGTTGGGTCGATGGGTCCCACATGATTTGACTCCGGGCCAGAAGGCAACGCGAGCAGACACCTGTGTTTCTTTGCTGTCTCGTCTGAGGAAGGAGCCATTTCTGGACAGGGTGTTGACATGTGATGAGAAGTGGGTCCTGCACGTAGCTCCACGGCGCCGTCATCATTGGTTAGCATCCCATGAACCGGTTCCAAAACAGCCGAAACCAGCACTTCACCAGAAGAAGGTCCTCCTGTGTGTATGGTGGACTGCTCGCAGCATCGTGCATCGGAAACTGCTACCAGCTGGTCAGAGCATCAATGCAACTGTGTACTGTCAGCAGTTGAGCCGTGTTCAAGAAAAACTCAAAACTCTGGAGCCAGCACTTCTGAATAGCAAAGGGGGCCTCCTGTTATAGGACAACGCTAAGCCCCACGTGGCTAGGATGACCCGGGACATCATTCTACGCCTTGGATGGAAAACAGCATTGCATCCGTCATACTCCCCGGTCATTGCACAGTCCGATTTTCACCTGTTCCATTCCTTGGACAATCACCTTAGAGGAAGCCAGTTCAAATCCCTAGTAGAGGTGCAAAATGCACTTGATACCTACTTCGCTTCACGGTCCACCAAGTTCTACCGCGTTGGAATCCATGGTCTTCCAGAACGTTGGGAGAAGGTCGTCGATGTTGATGGGGACTATTTTTGATCTTCCAGGTACGTCTTAGGTGACATATCGATGTTCGAAGGTGGTGGGTGAAAAAGCGACAGAACTTTCTTGCTTACCTTTATAGTTGGTAGCTCAATTATGGCCCAGCCTGCAGCCTGAAAATAAGGAATTCCTCTATTATAATGTTATCTAACGGTAGACCATTGGCAGTGAGTAACATTTTAGACAACGTTTAAACACAGTATATTTCTAAGAATACTCATCTTTAAATCATAGGGAAAAATCCATAGAATTATAAAACCTCCACTAGAGTCAGGATTGGCGCTGATAACGCAGCGCCTCTTAAAAGTTGAGCGAGAGTATGTTTGTTTGGCAACAACACGTACTGTGAGCTGCTATCATATGGCAGCTATGCTTCGCTCTTTGGCGTTGTTTTAGTTGTTTCGTTTGTATTTGAGAAAAAAATGCCGATCTGCTGTGCAGCTTACGGTTGTACTGAGAGACATAAGAAAGGAAGTAATGTATCGTTTCACAAATAAATGATCATTTAAAATTATTAAGTGAAAACTATTTCATTATGTAAGACGCTCTTTTGTGCAGTTTATGTCTGCTAGAAATATAAAAGATAACACACATCTTTGATTAGAATTATTTGATGCGAAGGTATTTTTTCGTATTAGATTCATAATTATGAAACTGTCCCTCAATGCCAAAGAGAAATATCCATAAAAGTAAGTATTCTTACATTCAGAAATAAAGGATCGTTTTCATTTAGGCCTATTGAAAATAAAGTGGTTATCTTCGTGTAGAAAAAAATGATAATTATATCTGTCTATTTAAAATTTAAATAGTTCCAAGCCCATAATGTGTTGTTGAATTTTATTTACGGCCATTAGGCACCTAAGACTCAGGCCTGGATAGGGAGAGGAAAGGATTCGGGAAGATGTCGGCCAGGGCGTTAAAGGTGCCATCCCTGCATTTTTCTGGTGTGCCTAAGAAAAAAAATGGAAAACCTCAGAGAGGATGGTCGGCCTCTGGAATCGAACCAATGACCACCCAAATGCTACACCAACGCTCTACCACTGAGCTACGGCGGTTCGGTAAGTAATGTACTGTTGAAAAGACTTGTTAAATTATTAAGAACAATGGTGATGATGATGGGTATTTTGCCCGAAGGCAGGTCTTGGCCTGAAGGTCCCAGAGCTAGATGAACCGATGGTAATTTACCATAGCCTTCTATCGCATGAAGATGACATTCTAAGGATGGAGCCTACAATTTAACGCGGGTTCCGAACCACTTGTGTCCCCGCCGGGAATCGAACCAGGAACACTTTTGATTACACTATTAAGAACAATAGAAACATACATTTAACATAAGAAAACTAGATAAGAAACACTTCTTATCGATCACCCTGGTCGGCAATAGGAAAACTCGTGAATTCTATATACCTACAGTCGATCACAATAATATATTTAATAGGTGTTTGAATTGTTTATGATATAAAGTTAAAACAGAACATTTGAAAAGCTAGAAAAAGCAATGTAGTTTTTAATAGTTTTAAGATTTTTACCCTAAATTTAAATACACTCTTCTTCATTGTCCAGTATCTTCTAAGTTAACCAGGAGAACCAGAACTTTTTTTTCGGTGATCTCTATAATGTTACTTTCCATAGCTGGTACAACTTAAATATCAAGTTAAAGCTGTCCGAAAACTAGAGATAATTTTTATACACATTATTTTTAATGACATACGTTTTGTTTCAATGATATTTATGTGAAACTTGCCGACTACTAGTGTATGTCCGACGACCGGTGCCCTTACCCTATTTTCCATTTCATAATTTTGTTTGTGAATTTATGCAAGAAAACCGTTGGTTGTATATAATTACATCATCAGCAATTTGTATGTGTTACATTCATGTCACTTGCGATCTATCCCTAATGTTGTATAATATTTTTAATTGTATCTCTAATGTTTTTTAAATAAGTTATGTGGCTTTAAGTATCAACATTATATTGTTTTATTCAACAAATAAAAACCGGGATTGCACCTTCAACATAGGCCCTGACCGACACCTTCCCTAATCCTTTCCCTCCCCTATTCCGGCTTGAGCCTTAGATGCCTAAAAGCCATAAATAAAATTCAAAATTTAACCAAAAAATCTTTGAGAACAAAAATAATATTTATCAAGAACTTTTTATTTAAGTGATTTATATATATATTAAATTATACCTTATATTGATCAATTTAATTAGGAATTGTTTGTATCTTACGTGTTGAACTTAACTAAGAGAAACTTTAATGCGAATTTTCAATTGTTTTTCTTTTCAAAAAGATTGTGCGTGGCACATACAAATGATACAATACCAGGCAGCGGACGGTTCGCTGTTTCGTTCGTGCCAAACAAACAGTCAAACAATTGAATATTCAACTTGCACCACGCTTAGAGTTAAAAACCACGTAGACGGTGGCGCCTATCCTGCCTCTAGTGGAGGTTTTATATTTATAACTCTATGGAAAACGCCCTTTCACTCTCTGAGGCGGAAATTGTCAATACCTCTATCTGATAAAGTTTCTGTAGCTTTTCATCAAGAATAAGTTGTAGGTCCCGTTAATTCCGAGTGTCTGATAATGACTTCTGTGGACACTAAAAAAAACGTACTGCTTTCTGAGAGCAGGTTCTACTCCACTAATTTCGAAAATTGTGATTATTACTAGTTTCAGTGTATTTTATTATAATTTTTAGGTACGATTTGATTTGATTTAGCTATTCGCAATCCCCCCCCCCCGTCCATCAAGGAAGCACGTACGAAACGAGGCTCTGAGTTAGGGATGTCAATCCGCTCAGCTCGAGCGGAGAGTCTAACGCTCGAGTCGAGTCACAGCTCGAGCTCGACTCACTGTAACCGAGTCGCAGCGTGAGTCTCTCTGAGCAGCAACTCGGCTCGACTCGAGCACATAGTGAGCGCCGACTCGACTCGAGCAGTTGTGGCCACTGGCCACTGACTCGACTCGACTCGAGTAGGTACTGAGCACCGACTTGACTCGACTCGAGTTGAGCGAGTCGTTGACATCCTACTCTGAGTAAGTATTCCAGAGATGCCTGGGAATTTCCCCCTTTTGCCGTCTTAGTTACCATCAAGTGATAGTGGTGATGGTAAGATAAGATAAAAGGAATTTTATGGGTGGTAACAGCACTATGGCTTAGGCCCGTCCCGATAGTAGTGATGGTGGTGGTGGTGGTGGTAGTAGTAGTAAGGAGATAATTGAGGGTCGTTTTCACAAAACTCTGTATTTACAAAACCTGTTTTTATTTTTAGGAGAGCTGTTTCTTTTTAAACAAGCCTATAAACGCACAATGAAATATCACATTTCAACATCTATCAACTGATGTATTTATCAAGTTTAACTTAATTCTGATAGTGCCATTCGATTCTTCTGATTCCCAAAGATTAGAATATGTTGAAACTTGAAAATCGGAAAAATGCAGGCACCGAGTTTTGTGAAGGCGCCCCTCAATCTGTCATTAACTCTACAACAAGAAACACGAAGTTTCTGCTAATAGTAGACGTTTAAATCATAAGGATTTCAGAACATCCTTAAAACAACTAGGCCCTAAATGTGTTTATTTTTATATTTCAGCTAGGAGAGATCGAGGCGAATCAGGAAGCAAGCCCAGTGATCAAGATGTAGCTCTCCAGAATCCACCAAAGAAAAGTGAGCTTGTTTGTCTATCTGTAATTAATCACACTTAAATTATTATCAATAGTATTAATGTGTTCTTTCATCTATTATATATTTAATACGCAGTAGTACGAATAGCCCACAAACTATCACTGAGACGATACAAATTTCATCGGTATAGTTATACTTCACCAATTAAGTTAATTAGCTTAGGTTGATTTAAATGGATGACCGAGTCTCAAAATAGTTGCTAATCACAAGTCAATGTTATATCAGTCATCTATTAAATGTCACTGTTCTCATGATATCTTACGTATAGCATTCGACTACCAATCCAGAACTGAGGTAGTATCTAAGGTTCATCCGCAACACTACACTTATAGAACTGCTCTAGCAGTACAACGATAATGGGCTGATATCGGAGATACTGTATACTGAGCCAATAATGCGGATACCGATCAAGGTTGGCGTTCTCACTAAACACCGATCTACATTGACGTGGTACGATATTTCGACATTCAAAGCTACTCCTGAAAAATGAGAAACTTGTTGTTCTTCATCCAAAGAATGTACAAAAAACAACTTTGCAGATTAATTTATTTAGTTTAGAGAAATATCACTGTTTGAAGATGTACAAATCTTCTACATGTTTCCTGCTTAAAGTCATTCTGTAATGAAAACACTATCAATGTCACCGCATTCCATCTGAGTTAATGAAACGCGTAATTGACGTATTATTCTTCATGAATGGAACCGTGGTAGAGTGGGTAAAACAACGGACAGAAAAACACAAGATTTCAGGTTCCAATCCGGTTGCAGACAAGAGAAAATTTTCAACTATAAATGAAGACGAGAAACTGAGACGCTAGTAGAATAAACAGGATATAAACAAGATCATATTTTTTTTCTAAAATTACTGTAAAAATATACGTAATTATGGCTATTATATAAAACAATAAATTTCTCTCAGCGATCAATATCGGTCCGATACCGTTCGGCATCAATATCGGAATATCAGCAAAAGTGTTTGGTATTCGATGTTGACCGATGTTAGGTAACAACATCATTCGACACCGCAAATTGTCTGTCACTAATATCGGCTAATATTGATGTGCTACTGGGGTGGATAAATATAACCAGCCGCGGTCCGTGAAGAGGAGCCAGTGTGCCATGGCACTACCAATAAATAAAGGAGAGAAGTTTGTATATTGCATTATCTCATTATATCCAAGCACAGTTCTTCACTATATTTGTAACCTGTTGCAGTGAAATCTGTGACGTTCCACGCGACAATTCGTAAGTCTCCGAATCAAGTTGGAGCCAGCTAGAATATGGCACTCCCAAATGCCTACAAAATGGTTTCTGCGCATGCGGATGACTGGGGAGATAGTGCAATTTTGTGCAAGTTTGATGGCTGGCTCATTTTAGTGTGTAGTAAGCAATTACAAAAAAATGCACCGTAGAAATGACGTAACGGGCAAAGACTTGTTTCACTTTTTAAGTATTAATAACAATTTCAGATACTATATTTATTATTATTTATATATTAAACATCTTAAATAAGATTGGCAGGAAGAATTGTATCCATATAATCAAATGAACAGTGACTTTCAGTCGATTACTTACTGAAGTAAATGTACATTTTGCGCAGTGCTCAAGGTAGAGACGATGTTCCTATCCCGGAAGGAGTTCTGAGCTGTGGACTTAAACTATGATTTTCAAAATGCCATATGGATAACATACAGGAGGATAATGATGCTGAAAGCATCACAGAGACAATACACAGTAAGAAATTATCTATGAACATGACACTTCGTATAATTCCTAAGTTGCACTGATAGTTGTACGAGAGAGTTGTTAATAGCAACGCGAAGTGACACTTTCTGTTAGAGGAAATAGTTGATTGAATTTTGATGTTTATAATCAGAAACTCTCCACACCAAAGTACTACAATTTGGGAAGACAGGCTTACAAAAAATAGTCCGCACGACGTTGAAAAGCTTCTTCAGTGGGAGACCTGTTTTTTAAATAGTAGATTTAACTTGCCACATCCTTGTGTGCAAAACAATCGTATGTGATTTTAAAAAGTAATAAAAGTGAATTTGTTGAATGAGGAAATCGCCCCAATCTAAAGTCATTTTATCCATATAGGCCACCTATATGTTCCACATCTCCTAAACGGTTGGACTGATTTGGATTTGCGTATTTTTTTCTTTAATTTTATTTATGACCTTTAGGCATCTAAGGTTCAGGCCGGGACAGGGAAGAAGCCAGGCTACGGAAAGGCAGCGATCCAGGCCTTACATAAGGTACCATCCCGGCATTCGACTGAAACCAGGGAAACCTCCGTATTTTGGTGCTTAACTTTTTGGCACTACCACCTCATTATGCCACGAGCCGCAACTGAATATAACTGAAATCAACATAACTTATAAATAAGAAGCAATCTTTTCACATAGTTGTGTGAATAGTGTTATATTCTGCCACGATATTAGAGTGTTAGTGTAGAACAGAAAACTAATAGTATCAAGTGAATGTTTTTTCACATAAATTAGTAACAGAAAAGTGTTAGGCCTAATAGGTTTAATTTAGAAGGCCTATAAAATAGACCAAATGCATTGAACATGGACCCTCAAGTGTATTAGGAGGGTCATCTTGGTCCATTGTGTTTGATATTTTAGGCAGCTCTAACAATGAAAGCTTAGTTGGTATTTTTCTACAATTAAAACTTAGAAAAGGTTAATGAATGTGTAAACTGTGTAAACGTATAGAACTCATGGAAGGTCTCAAGTCAAATTAACGTTCCAAACAAGTATCCAGACTAACAGTTTAATTAATGATACAGCTCTACACAAGAATTTACAATTAACGTTGTTAAAACTCCGAGAATATTATTTTAGAAGTTACTTTTGGAGTACCAATTGATCTGACAATAGATGAAATACTAGAAAATGTCTAGTGTTTATTTCCTATTATTAGTGCACAAAGGCTTAACAATAAAAGTGATAAGCGATTCAGGAGATTTTCTGAAACAAAATTAATCGAATTTCTACTACAGTCTCAGGTATTACAACATTATATTAGTGTATACATAGGAACATTTGAAGTCAAACCAATTTTTCGCAAGGTTCTACAATGCTATTTTAGTTTCGCTTTTAGACACAGTGCTACCGTCTGTTGGAATGAAAGAAAACGGTTCATTGTGCCCGTCCATATCATTCACAACAACCTTGCACTAATATTTAAAATAAAACGTATCAATTGTAACTCCAATAAACATACTGCATGGAATACCAACTGTGAGAAATTTAAACCACAGAAAGACATTAATCAAATAAAAGAAAGAGACTATATTTATTGTAAAGAAGCCATACAATGATGAAGCTCAATTCCAAAGAAAAGAATGAGTTCCAAAAAGCCACATATGCTCAAGGCGTATACCTCAAGGAATTTGTAAAGGATCCACAAGAGGCCAAACCTAATTGTAAGATTATTTTGGATAAGCAAAATAGAACAAGGGTAAATATTATTTACAAGATTGAAAGTCAACCAGGACAACCTTTCTATAAATACAAAGTAATCGAAAGAACAATGAATCAGAAATGCTAACAGAATGTTAGTACATGGTGCTACAATTAGGAGATATAATATTTTTTAAAAAGCTTCTTATAATAGAGGTGAAATTCTTAGCGCTGAGAATTTAAAACAAATAAACCTACCCAAATATGCCTAAAATTAGGCTTAGGATGTAATAAAATGCTCTTCAAGGGACCATCATTCTTCTCATCTAATTACGCCACAAAATCTGCAGCCCAAAGGCAAATGACCGTATCCGCATATTCGACCGAAATAGAGTTTTTTTTTTTAAAAAAAAGAGTGTATGTCTGATGAGGATCTTGGCTAGAAGGTCGAAACGTTACATGTAATTTAATTTTTTACGAATAATATAGTCTTGTTCAGCAGTTCAGTGTTTTTGATCTTAATTGCAAGACGTGCAACTATGTTTTGTTGTCAGAGTTTTTAGTAAAAGGTAGAACCTTTTAAGTCAATTTCTTTCAAATATGGCAGATACGGCTTTCTGCCTTTAGACAAAGATCTGCCGTACTTAGAGGAAACGCCGTATATGCAAAATTGTACAAATTGGGTTGTTAACATCAAGTAGAATCCAGTTTCGGTCAAATTTGCAGATATGGATTTTTGCCTTTAGACGGCAGAAATATTTCCATTTCAAATTCGTCCTTAAATAAATAAAGACATGCTTAGCTTCGTATTTCTTTTACAATGAATAACCTTCAAGTAAACCTGTCCAGAAACTTTTATCATATTATTCAAACAATGAAGTTTCACTATCGTAGTTGCAAAACCGATAAATTAAAACAAAATGCATCTTTTCATTTTGTCTCTGTCAATAGTCATTTTTCTTCTTCAAGGTTATTATACCTTTTTGAACAATAAATTTGATTATAACTTTATTTTAATATTGTCTGCGTAATTCTGTACTTCATTAACAAATTGCTTGTTTGTGAATGAATTCACTTACTGTGGTTTCATAGTTTCCATAAGCCAACTGCGAACATTTTATTTTGGACATTCTTTATATGAACACCCTGTATATCTTTGTAAGTCGGTATCACAACATGTTTCATGGGCTATACTGTTCTTGAAATACTTTTGAAATTTCGCTAATTGACTGTAATAACAATGTATCACTTCCATATTCTTAAGATGTTTTCCTAAAAAAAAAAAAAAAAGTTTATTTATTCTGTTGTATTTCAAAGTAATCGTCAATCGTCATTTCACCATCAGGAAGATTGCATGGGGAGACTGAAGTAGCAAGACGAAGTTAGAAAAGACAAATACATTTGCTTTGATTATTACACAATGTTGTGAAGTTTTGAAAGTGGAGGAGACGCTGGAGTGTATATTTTCTATTTTTGCAAGTAGGAAGGTTCTAAAAGTTTTATAAAATTTTCTTCACTTTTCTGAAAAAATGCGAAAAGGCGTAACACTACATTCTTTTTATCGGATTATATAATAGGGTAATGAGTGATATTGGTTTCGGAAGAGAACTTCAGTAGAGACTGTTTTAAATGATTGTCCTGCCAATAGTCAAATGTTCAATAAGCAAACTGCTTCTACGCAGCGCTGTCCTAACATGTATCAAATAATATCTCAATCTCTTTAGTTTCAATTTCATACTCTATCAATTGAGGCTGTAGCCGGAAAATTAACCCATAGGTCTATGGTCTTTTTTGGAGAGAATGTTTAACACGATGCACCATGTTATAATCTGCTTACGAACTACTTTTTTTTTTCAATATCGTAATGATTTATTGGTTATGTAGAATAAATCATAAGATAGAGCCTTCCGACGTTGGAACCGTATATTTCGTGGTTAAATAAAGATCATAGACAGTTTGACTTTTCGACAGACACCATTAGTAGTATAGTACTGGATAAAACCACAAAATAACGAACCAATTTTTCTTTCTTCTATAATACTTTAGCCATACTAGCACGAATTGCCCCCCAAAAGTAGGTGTTCCATAAGTTCGATCGGTTTTTACACATTTACTAACACCATATTGTGTAGATTTAGGTCTGTTGCCATCCTACAAGCAGCTTGATTTTACCTCAAACATCAATCCAATTTTATTTCTTTATAATAATTTAGCCATAACCGTGCAATAACCGGAAAAAGTGGGATGGGTCCTTTTCACCCCCTTAGCTTTCTCATTTCCACCTTCCTCCTAGATTGCAATAACTACATGCTCAAATACAATAATCCGACAATTTGACTGATTTTATACATTAAACCCTCAAAATAACGGAGCATTTTTACAATAATTCTACAAATTGCCCTGAAAGTACAGTATCTTTTCACAAAATAATGGGACACAATTTTACGTTATACAGTAATTTAAATATATATAGTAATATTTAATAAGAACATATGATATGCTTTTCTGATATGTATAACGAACATAATTACTTCTGTATTATAATATTAATTTATTATGAAATGAATTGATTAAGAATTAATATCCGTACCGCATTTACAACGGTTTTTGCAATCTTTAGATTACAAATATGTCCATTCAGTGTATTTTGTACACGAAAAGTTGTAAATGAGTTTAGAGTAATTAAGCTCTACGTAACAAGCATATATTGCTATAATTTGTACCTCAGTTCATTAAAGTATCAAATAAACATTAAATTTGAAGACACAAAATTCAGTTAATCATATCAAACAGCATAAACTGTAAAAATTGTAAGAAATTATTACGAATTATAAATAAGGGAGTCGCTCTATACTCAGTATACACAGTGCATATACTATTTAAGCTTTATAAATACATTCAGTTCTGTATGAATGACAAAGTGGACTTGCTTGATAACTGCTTCTTGATTTGAACCTCGAACCTTCCGTCTCGACAGCCGTTCTATATAAGTCGATACTTATTCTGCTTTTAAAATCATATATGTTGTAATTATGCATGCCTTCTTCTTCCTTATTTCCAGATAGACGAAAAAAGGATAAAGAAAAAAGAAAGATTACGAAAAAGAAGCAAGAAAAGAACAAACACAACAAAATCAGACCTTTAGCTATTTTGCATTGATAATTTCCTTACCTTCCTCCCCATTTTTGTTGTCTTAATTTTTTCATCTCATTTTCTTTCCTTCCCTCTTCAGGAGGAATGAGGAATACATTAAGTAGTAGAGAAAATCAGAAAAGTGAGCGCTAAATGACTTTTTTATGTAAAGTAGTCTTAACTTGTTCACTGAAAACAATGAGTCATTAAAGGAGATAACTTGATAATAAATGAATTGAAGGTCGTTTGAGGTGTGACAGCCGCTTTGTATGGGTGTTAGGGTACACGAATTAGGGTGACGAATCCCTAATGAAGAAAACATGTTTATGTTAATGTTATGATCTTACGGCTTCGAGGATGCATATTTGAATACAGAATCAGACCAGCCGCGACCCTGAATGGTTAGACATATATACCTGGGATCGCATTTGACACAACATGTTGATATACAATAGTCTTCCTCTATTTTATGAACGACTTAAAATCTTTTTAGAAGAAAAGAAGAAAGAGAAGATGAGAAAAAGAAGATTTGGAATGAAAGTAAGATATTATTTGATGAATTGTGAAATAAAGCAAGCCACAACCTATAAAGTCCGATCGGTTATGTTATATCTCTAAAATAAACGTTTATTACCTGAAATAAGTGTAGCATACGTATACATTGTATAATCAAGAAGATAGACAGCCTCAATATGTATTTGCTATCAAAGAAATTCTGTTTGAATTATTAGGATGAGTATTATTGTAATAAAATAAAAGTACTGGAGGGAAAATAGCAGGTGGTACGTCAGTTTAAGACGCAACAAGACCCCGCTTTTGTAATAATGCTAGAACGATGTCCTATAGAGTGCAATATTTGAAAGCGAATCTAATTACTTGCTAGTTGCGTAATGGACTTTACATCTGACAGCATGAAACCCAATCGGATGTCCTCCTAGTTACGGCTAACGTGTACTTACTGATTTTCCAAGATCTGTCTCGTCCCCCTAGGGAATCTAATGTCTTATGGAATGGATTCTATACTTATGTAATGAACTTTACATCTCACAGCGTGAAATCCAATCAGAGGTCCTCCTAGTTATAGCTAAAATCCACCTACGAGTTTTCCAAGATCTGTCTCATTCCCTAGGGAATTTAATATATTATCGAATGGAATCTATATTTATGTAATGAATTTTATATTTGACAACGCGAAATGCAATCGGAGGTCCTCCTAGTTATCGCTAACATGCACCTACGCGTCCGCGCAAGATCTATCTCATTCCCAAAGGGAATCTATTGTTTTATATAGGTATTGCATTGGGTATGTCTCAGAATTATCGTTTTACACCATTGATTCCCTTCCTAGTTGTTCCTAGCATGATCTCTTGATTGCTTTTAATTTGTGAGGTGCTTTTCACGTATAATGTCAAGCTTGTACTGATAAGACACATATATTGTAGTTTTATGATTCCTCTATTATATTCTTGCCATTACATTGGTTAGCTTCTATTGACGAAACCTACAGTTTTATGTGAATTCCGAACCATTTGTACCTAGCGGGAATGAAAAACCTGCAAGTCTTTGTGATGATAAATTTGGAAGCTGTACATTATCGTATCTACAAGGAATTCGTTTCTAACTTTATTGTTAAGAAGTGAAACGGCTCTTATGTCCTTTCCATGTCCTTTTACTTTCGAAAACAGCCAGAAAAAACTATTTACAGATTATGTTTGGGAGACAGTGTTCAACAACCAATCTGAGATTGGCTAGAGAACAGATATTGACATCCAGCCGCCTTACTTAGTCCAACATTACCCTTTTATGAGTGTCACTTTTTGCCTTTAGGCATTTTTGGCTGAGATTCGCAGAAGAAGTATTTTATTTTTCACAGATATATTTTTGAATTAGACCGAATTTATATATATCTTATAGGCACACTGAAAACAAAAGAATTGCTATGCATTTTGAACTTGTTAAATAAATTAATGGTTTAGTTGAACGTTAGGAGAGGTGCTAAGTGTTAATTTTTCATAGCTGTACATACTAATTATGGCATGTAGGCAACTAGGAAACACGTTGAGTAAATAGAACGACTTTTTACAGAATAATTAGCAATACGTCAGTAATGGTGACCAAGTGTTGCCAACAAAACATCAACAGTATTGCCAACTTGGATTAACTTATTTAATATTTGATTCTTTAAGCTTTATATGTTATTTCACATGAAGGAACAGTACAGCTACTCAATGGCGTCAACTGTTGCCAACTTAGTATCAACAGTGTTGTCATCTTGGAATAATTTAATAAATGATGTCACTTAGTTTTCTTATTGTCTGTTATAGTCACAATTTTTAGACTACATTTCCTAAACCGAACTCGGTCCTTTGCACTGTTAGGTTGCATATTTCATAGGATACGGACTGCAAAAGGAGTATTGGACTTGATCTAAAGTATCCAAAGTCGTATTTGGTGTCTAGAACTGCCAGGTAAGATATCAAATGCAAAACCTTTAAGTGTTGGCCACCACCAATAGTACACTCGTGTTGTGCATAACTACTAGGTAGAAAGACTAATATTTTAATACTTCCTTTAAACAAAGTCAGAAGACCACAAACACAGCCGCCATAAGTAATGACGTCATTTGAATTAAAACAATCTGATTGGTTGACGAAACCAATCAATTGCGGAGAAAACTGAACTCCAACTTAGTCTGCTGCACTTGAACCAGGGAACAATGGATAACTTTGAATGTACGTTTGCAGAGATGACCGTCGAATGTGTGATGGCAAGTCTTGAGGAATGGACACCTTGTTTCAGAATAATTTGCGACCAGTGCTTCCACGACATTCCTTTTGACTCGGACCATGAGTGTGTAGACTTATGCAGTGAAATGCTTGTACTACGGATGTTGGACGAATTAATAACCCCCTGCGTTTGCGACCAAATATACACGATTTTTGTTGAATCTCACACCGATTCTATCAATGTGTAACATAATTTTCTTACTACTTACAAGAAGATAACAGACTCGGATATAGAATCAGATTCCGCTTAATCTTGTGAATGAAAGATACACTACATTCATGGACATGTAGGAACCAAGATTGTTACTTGTTCTAAGTTTGAATATACACAAGGACTGGTGCTTGTATAGGAATATAACAAACGATTTGTACGAACAAGGAACTTTTATTTATGCATAAGTAAGATATATACAAACATTTCCAAGTGATACAAAAATATTGTGATTATAGAGTTGTACAGTGATGCTGAACAGTGATGCTTTTCCATACATGTGAAACAGTGTTGTAATAAAAAAGTTAACTGCTACAAAATATAGTGATTGGATACAACTAATACAAAATAGTAATACGTTAAGACGAATCATATTAAATATTTTGCCAGTACAATGAATATCGGTGTTATAATAACAGTTAACAAGAATTCTAATTTGCCTTTTATTTCACTCTTTTCACAACTCTACCTTGCAAGACAATATTTTACATATCTATTAAATAAGAATAACAAAATTGATTTATGTTTTTAGTTTTACAAAAAGTATTTGTTTCACAAAAAACTTTTTATAAGAAAAAGTTTGTTTTACTTTTACAAAAAAGTTTTCAAAGAAAAAAGTTTTAGTTTTTACTTTTACAAAAAAAGATTTTACAAAAAAAATTTTGTTCCAAAAAAGTTTTCATCAGAAATAATTGTTTTACTTTTACAAAAAAGTTTTCATAAGAAAAAAATAGCTTTTACTTTTACAAAAAGTTTTCGTAACAAAGAAAATACTTTTAGTTTCTGGTTTTACAAAAAGTTTTTTCCTTTGCAACAAAAGGTGTTTCATACTTTTAAAATGTTTTTGGATGACAACTATACACTATGTAACTTGCACGAAAATTATTCACTGCAATATCCATGGAAGAGTATAATAATCTTCTTTATTTGAAGGATTCAGCTTCCTCCGCTTGTTATAGTCCATTCGGTGTGTTTTCCACTGTCCTTTGAAAACTATTTTGTAACCTGGTTTGCGCAAGTTATTGTTAGAACTAAAGATTTGACGACTATTATACTTTTCAGTGATCAGATTGTAATAGTGATCGTAATTTACATCTTTTTTCGCACGATAATTCAAAGTTATACCACCAACTTTGCAAAAATGCTTCACTTCACCAGTAAGCAGATTCTACTTAGCATAACTGTATTTTTTTGATCTTATCCAATAAAGCTTTGCATCTCCCATCCGTCTTCTATTTCATTAGTCAATTCTCCAAGGTAATTTCTAGTACGTATTAATAATGGATCATCTTTTCTCTACACGAATATAACTGAATCCGTGTCACAATAAATGAGACGCTCCATACCAACAGTGTCTAGTAATTTATATTAACGAACCCTAGCCCACGAGGATATAAAGGCTGCTACTCCTACAGTGGTAAAAGCGTGTGGTGAATTTTCATTTTCAAAGTCTTTATATGTTACTTGTAATTTGTCTTGTCCTACAGGAATCACATGTTGAACTTCCAAATGAGGCGTACGTAGAATTTTGAGGAAGCGTTTTCGGTCAGTAACAATGCGAGTTTGTGAAGATCTTTGTCCCCAATTTCCGAATAATGAATTCAAAAATATTTTTGCAATTTGTCTCAATCCGGTGTTATATTGTATCATCATAGTCAAGACGAATGCCTTCATGCTGCTCATAATCAAAAATATATTGTTGCTTTTTTTCGTTCGTACTACAATTATCTGGAAACCCACTGGCTTCTTGTTTCATTTTAGGAAACTATCGACATACGGCTTGAAGGGTCCCTCAGTCATTTCCCAGATTTCGTATGTTTTAAGAATGACATATCCTTTTTTCCAACGCCAAATGTAGTTCAGGAGTACAATACTCCCTTGATTATACGTTCTTGTTCATTATGTGTACATTCCCCATTATTTAAGTCCTCCATACAAGACCTACACAAATCAAAGACCAGACATTTATGTGCATTATATGGCAAAACAGGTTTAGCCAGATTTTTGGTTGCAAGTAGTTTGCAGTGAACCAATCCATGGACGGTAGATGGATCAGGCATGTTTTTGCCTTTATGAAATTTAATTTTTCCTGTTGGTATAGGTTTTTTGGACATCAGAAACGGATAAAGGGAAGTTACGTCCAGATATGATAAATACTCGTCTTCACTACATTTATTTAAAGCACGAAAGCATTCGGTGCGTCCTCCTTTAAAGGCATCTGTAGGACGTAAGAGATCTTGCATTTCACAACACTCATTTCTTATAAAACTGAATTTAAGGAGATGCTTGAACCAGTTTGTTCCACTCACATTCCCAGATGGATACAACATTAATTTTACAACTGTTTTTTAAAATTCTTCTCTTGCTTGTGTAGCCTTATACCGATCTTCCAAAGTATGTCCCTCATCATCAATGGGATGACCACGCAGTTAAGTGTCTCATGTATGTCCATACCAGTAGCAGCCATAGAATTCATATCCAGTACGAGTTTTCTTGTCATTTCCATCCAGCATAAACCGCTAAAATTGAACTTCACCTCCATTTCCTGCACTTCGAAATATAACGTTATTCTTATTTTCCATATATTTCAACCATTATTTTGCCGTTTTACTTTGTTGGTCTCGATGCTGGAAACCTAAAAGGGGTAGATCGGAATAGTGTTTTCTATAAGATAACGTGAACGGAAACAGTCCATTGCACACGCGGCGATAGTACTTGTTTGCAGGAAACATTGTATCCCGCCTGTTTGTTCATCAATAAAGTTTGAAAATTGAATCATTGCCTGTGCCAAAATTAAAACGTCATTTTTACAACATTCCAAGATTTCTTTCTGGAAATCAAAAGTCTTCTTACTTTTAACATATTCCTTATACCAGGCAAGAACTTCATCCCGTTCATCGTCAAATCTGGAGTTAATATCAAAATATGCCAAAGTCCAACATAATTCTGATGTATAGGAGTGTTAAAGAGGTACGGGAAGTATCCTTTCTTACGACATTCTTGCAATCCCATCGTTGCTGGTAATTTGGATAATTTAAATCTCATGAACAAATATGTACCACGGAAAATGATATTATTTACACTTAACTGAATAATCTTTTGTTATTGTGCAATAATGTGTGGTGTCAAATTTTGTTTCCCATGAGACATTGCACTACTAGTAATGTATCGAAACCAGACCCACTGAGTGAAAGACCTACTGCTTTTTGAAACTTAGGACCTTGTTCCAAGACATGATTTACAAATGCCTCCATATTATAAAATATAAAATCCCTCTGACCTTCAACATTACCACAATCACTACAAGTATAATTTTGTTCCGTATCCTTACACTGATGGCATCTGTGAGATGCACAATTTAAGTTTGGTACATGTTCAAGTTTAACTATTTTCATCCGCATCTAGTAGCATTGTCTCTACGTCAAAAATAATGTACAAGAAGTTCTCAACTCCTTTTGGTTTGCTTGGTTTAACAAAACAGGAATGGGTTTCATCGACATGAATGTTACAGAGTTTACAATAATGTTCTCCATACACATGTTTTGTTTCCTACTATGTCTATCGATTTTCACTCCACACTGTGGACAAAGTTGTACGTAATATCATATAGGTTTACCATTGGCTTTGGACTTGTGTTGGTCATAGCAGGTCTGATTTTGAAACGTACGAAAACAAAACCGACATTTCAAACTCTTATCATTACTACTACTATCAATATCGTCATGATACTCTTCACAATGGGAACATAAATATTTACATTTATGGAGCCGACGCTTTTCTTAAGGTGTAAGCCACTGATAGCAATAACCATCACTCCCTAAAAATGCTGTGATTGTTTCAATGACGTCAGATTGATTGTCCTCAAATGTTAAAACCAATTTCATTTCCACTGGTAGTCCTGAATATACTGTTGTATAATTGCGACTCTCAGGATCACGTACATACACAAGAATTTCATACTCCTTTCCATAATGTTTCTCAAACTGATCTACATCTTCAGTACTTCCACCATTTTACTCAATAAATCTACTCCCACATAGTAACACAATTCTGCAGCTGCACAAGCCCACTTCTTTCGATGTGTCTTCATGTAACGTGCATTGTCAAATTCCTTATCAGCATGTAGTTTTGAAAATACCAAAGCTCGCGCGAGACAATCAGGAACATATTCTACCGGAATCAGAAGATATTTTTCCAAGGGTAAATATTTGTCATTAGCATGTCGCCCTTGATCACGAATAGGATCGGAAATGTCAACTTTAACGGACATTTTATCCCATAACAAGAATTCCTCATTGGAATTGAGAACGTTTTCAATCTTTCTCAAAATATCGTCAACAGTAATATGAGTCTTGAATTTAAATGGAATATATATTGGCTTATTTTACTTACAATAAGTACTAACAATCATAAACCCCACTTTGGAATCGGGATCGACATCTTTAAGTAAATGTTCGATCGCAAAATTAAATGAACTGTTTACATATTCCTCAGGGTTGGAGGTTGACTTTACTAATGAATTAATGGTAATTTGACACCCTTGGAAACCAAAGTTCGGATAGTTTTTTCACATTCACTGATAATTTCAAAATCAATCGTTTTTCCACCACCATACAACATCCATGTTATTGTCCTCCATCCACTATTGAACATTATTATTAAACATCTCACATTCACTAGAATCCTCCTCTGTATCTATACCCACATCCATATTACATTCATCACTGACCATTATGTTGATGATACCGCTGCTACCGATACTAGAATCATCATTATCCACTTCCAAAATACCATCACCACTATACGAAGTATCCAAGCCGAAAAAATCAACTGCATCTTGGGGAATCTCTCCATCAGGTTCGGTAAATAATTCACAATAATAACTCCACGCCAAGTCTTTACTTTAAACACTTCCGAAAAATCCGTAATGTCCAAGATCGATAATGTCCTGGGCAGTCACACAGTTTTGTAACGCAGCTTCTTCGTCATTCCAATAATAATAAAGTAAGTAGTGAAGCAACATGCCTGAATCATGTTTTGTTGGACGAAACCCGAACAGTTTGTAATAGCACAAATGGTTCCAAGATTGAAGCATGCGATCGGGTTCGTCATAGCCTTGAATCTCCTGGCCAGCAAGCAAAAGTTCAATCGGATGTTTCGTGGCTTGAAGTTAAATTTCCGGCAACAACACTAGGTAAACGGGAAAATCGTACTCTTTATACACAAAGTCGAATTGCCGGCCGGGTGGTCGACCGGTCTGCGGCGGTAGGCTATCGACTCAACGGCCCCGGGTTCGAGTCCCGGTAGGGGCATGGGTGTGGATTTTAACACTTAACAGCTAAAGGCAAATCGTGACGGGCCGAAGTTCAAAGATACTAAACTGGGCCATATAAAAAAATAAAGTTTGCCGAAGTTTTAAACTTTACAAAGTCGAATTTCACAGGAAAAACACTACCAGGTTTGAATACAATGTAAAGCAACACCGAAGATTCTCGCAAGCGTAAAAGCAGATCTTTGCACCTCAACAGTCAGCTGCAAACAGACGGTGAGTGCTGGATATATTATACGAGCGCGAACTCAAACGACAAGACTACGAGGGGGGTGAAGCAAGTAGGAAAATGAAACATGCGCAGAACAAGTGCGCAGTATCTTTATTTTAATTAACAACTATATCGTTATAAAACAATACCATTACACAGACAATGTCTTATACATCTTTTTTAAAACATGCGGGAAATAACTAACTAGAGCCTCACGGCAACACCTCCACTCAACTTCCATCACGCTTGATGTTTCAGCTCCCGTGAAATTAGCTAGAACTTTTCAATGTTAGATTATGTTACTAACCCCTCATCTTGAACGACAGAACAACTGCAATACTGTAGGCAACACTACATACCAATGTAGTATTAATACTGCAATAAACGGAATTTTGAAGGTTGCTAACTTAGGATAAAAAATAAATGAAATTGATTTGTTACATAGGGTAAAAGCTGGAAACTAACACTAGAAATGGAAAGAAAATAATGTTATATGGAGTATTGGAGTATGTTATATAAAGCAATCAAGAGATCCATATTAAGAATAACTAGGAAGGGAATCAATGGTGTAAAATGATAAGTCTGAGACATACCTAAAGCAACACCTACATAGCATACAAGATTCAATAAAAACCTAGAAAGTATCCAGATGCAAGTTAGGAATAATTGGGAAGGAGAGCCATACGTGTATGCAATGATATAATATGTTAAGTATGGCACATACCTAATGCAATACCTACATAAGACATTAAATGCTCTACGGGAACAAAAGATGTCTTGGAAAATCAGTAGATACATGTTAGGGGTAACTAGGCGGGATATCTAATTCGATTCAAAGACGTAAAACTATAAGTCCAACACACACCTAAACCAACATCTATATAAGGTATTAGATTCCCTATGGAAATGAGACAGATTTTGGAAAACGTGTAGGTGCAAGTTAGCGATAACTAGGAGGACCTCCGATTGCATTTCACGCTGCGAGATGTAAACTTCATTATATAAGTATAAAATCCAACTCATAATATGTGTAATTCCATATGTAAACGAGACAAATGTTAAAAAATCACTAGGTGCATGATAACTAGGAGGACCTCTGGTTGGATCTAATGTTATGAAATGTAAAGTTCAATACACGAGTATAGAATCCATTCAATAATATGTAAGATTTCCTACGGCATAGAAGCGAATCTCGGAAAATCAGTAAGTAATCTTAACCAAGAGGTCATCCGATTGGATTTCATGCTGTTAAATGTAAAGTCCATTACATAAATAGCAAGTAATCAGATGTCGCTTTCAAAAATTCCACGCTATAGAACATCGTTCTAGCATTATTACAAAATCGGGGGTTTGTTCCCTCTTAAACTTACGTGGCACCTGTTATTTTCCAAAGTACGTTTATTTTATTACAATAATACTCATCCCAACAATTCAAACAGCATCTCTTTGATAGCAAATACATATTGAAACTGCCTATCTTCCTGATTATACAATGAATACATATGCTACACTTATTTCACGTAATAAACGTTTATTTTAGAGATATAACATTACGGATAGAACTTTTTAGGCTGTCGCTTGCTTCATTTCATAATTCATCAAATAAAATCTTACATTTATTCCAAGTTTCCATCTTTTTCTCTCTCATATTCTTTTGTTCTAAAAGTAATTCATAAAATAGAGGAAGATTATTGTATATCAACATGTTGCGTCAAATGGGATAAAAGTATATATATAAGTCCAATCATTCAAGGTCGTGGTTACATAGAAACATCTGATTCCGTATGCATCCTCAAAGCAGCAAAATCGTAACATTAACATAAACACGTTTTCTTCATTAGAGATTTCTCTCTGTGATGAACCCATAAAAGGTGGTTGTCACACCTCAAAAGGACTTCAGGTCATTTATTATCTTGTTATCTTCCTTAATGAGTCCTTGTTTTTAAGAAGCAAGATCAACTAAATCTAATTTGCATCTCAAAGCCATTCTACTACTGCTTTATGTATGTCTCATTCCTCCTGAAGAGGGAAGGAAAAAATGAGATGAAAAAACGAAAACAAATATAAAAAGGTAGGAAGAGAAAACCAGGTACCAATAATTAGCAATGCAAAATAGCTAATGTCTGATCTTCTGTTGTGGTCCTCTTTTCTTGCTTTTTTCGTCATACTCGTTTTGTCTTTGCTCTTTTTTCGTCTACCTGGAAATAAGCAGACATGCAAAATTACACCATATATGATTTTAAAAGCAGAATAAGCATCGACGGCTGTCGAAACGGAAGGTTCGGGGTTCAAATCAAGAAGCAGTTATCAAGCAAGTCCACTTTGTCATTCATACAGGACTGAATGTATTTATAAAGCTTAAATAGTATATGCACTGTGTATACTGAGTATATAGCGACTCCCTTATTTATAATTCATAATAATTTCTTACAATTTTTACAGTTTATGCTGTTTGATATGATTAACTGAATTTTGTGTCTTCAAATTTAATGTTTATTTGATACTTTAATGAACTGAGGTACAAATTATAGCAATATATGCTTGTTACATATAGTTCAATTACTCTAAACTCATTTATAACTCTACGTGCACAAAATACACTGAATGGACATATTTGTAATCTAAAGATTGCAAAAACCGTTGTAAATGCGGTACGGATATTAATTCTTAATCAATTCATTTCATAATAAATTAATATTATAATACAGAAGTAATTATGTTCGTTATACATATCAGAAAAGCATATTATATGTTCTTATTAAATATTACTACATATATTTAACGTGTTATTGTATATTGTAAAAATGTGTCCCATTATTTTGTGGAAAGATACTGTATTTTCAGGGCAATTTGTAGAATTATTGTAAAAATGGTCCGTTCTTTTGAGGGTTTAATGTATAAAATTAGTCAAATTGTCGGATTATTGTATTCGGGCATGTAGTTATTGTAATCTAGGAGGAAAACAGAAATGAAAAAAGCTAAGCGGGTGAAAAAGGACCCATCCCACTTTTTCCGATTATTGCCGGTTATGGCTAAATTATTGTAAAGAAATAAAATTGGATTGATGTTTGAGGTAAAATCAAGCTGCTTGTAGGATGGCAACAGACCTAAATTTACACAATATAGTGTAAGTAAATGTGTAAAAATCGATCGAACTTATGGAACACCTACTTTTTTGGGTCAATTCATGCTAGTATGGCTAAAGTATTATAGAAGGAAGAAAAATTGGTCCGTTATTTTGGTGGTTTACTGTATTTTTGTGTAAGTATTCCAGTACTATACTGCTATCATTTTTTTTACAAAATTCCATTAAACGTGATAGATACAACAGCTTATAAAGATGATTAAAGTAGTGCCCGGAACGTAGGCTGTAATACGATATATATGGTTCACTTCTTTAATGTAATAACTTATATCTCTGACTTAGGTCGTTATTGAAATGAGTATGTAGCTATATTAGGATTAGAAGAGCCAAGTTAGAACCAAGTTAAAAGGTGAGGTTAATCCGACTCCAAACCAAGTCGGTGGTAGAGAGGTTTAAGTACTCTGACTCCAAAACCAAGTCAGAGAGAAGGGAAGAGGTAAGTGATACTCCTATAAAAAAATAGAAACAGAAAGTTTGGAAAATCAGGGCCCTCAGACAGTCCCGCCCTGAGTAGTGACCGCTCTCCAACTTCTACTAGCTATCTCCGCATGCAAGCATGCAACAAAAGCCTTTATCGCGGGTGTGGATGCTACGGTTTCCATCTTGACGAAGACATTTACCGCGAATCGGTTTGTATATAGAGATGAAAGAAGGCGAAACAAGACGACAGGAAAGCGCGATAAGAGTTTTCTTGATAGTGGGGGAAAAACAAAATATCCATTGCTGTATATTCCGTAAAAAACCCGGTCGGTTCTATCTACTTTTATTTACCTGGTAAACCACACATGTATAAAGGGGAGAAACCCAGGTAAAGTCTGTATTACTATACTTTATCGGTTTCGCATGCAGTTTTCCAAGTGTTGTACTAGCATGCATGACACTCTCTCACACATGCAGACAGCGCACAGTGCAAGTCCGGTGAACTGCTTGTTACTGCTGTTCTGTCTGTAAAGAGAATTTAAAATTGATTCTTTCTGAAGATGTTCCTCCTGGAGTGCCTGAAAAGAGCTAACAAAGTTGTTTTTGTATTATTTTTTTGAGTATTTTATTACAGTTTGTCTCTTGGTTCTGTTGAATATATCTTACAATTCTGCAGCATATGGTGCGTTATACTTAAAATATAGCTAGTATTACATACTCATATACACGCATTCATACTTAGTCAACTTGCAGTCACCCTATGCATACATTTACTACTTTATATTATATAAATGATCTTGTTATCTTGTTATTATATTGTTATCATTGTTTTGGCGGATTGGGCTGTAGTATGTGTATTGGACGTTTATGTTTTATATGTTGGATAGTGTCATATTTGGCTAGTTGGATGATAAGTTGATTTTGTGTATTAAATTTGTTGTTGTAGAATTTCTGGCTAGAATCAGAGATACATCTGTTTATGGTTTGAATGCCTAGGTTTCTTTGGAGCAGTTCAAGTCGCGTGTATCGGGGGCACTCTGTTATTAGTTTTGTTACTCTATTTTGAAACTTTTGTAGTTTGTTTATGTGTGTCTTGGCAGAATGTTCCCATGCTGGAGTTGCGTACAATAAGATTGGTTGAATTAGCATTTTGTATAATGTAGCCTTTGTCTGTATATTTAGGTTATCGCCAGCGAGTAATAATTTTAAGTTTTCGAGTCTGCCTGATACTTTGCGTATTTGAGTGTTTATTTGTCTTTAAATGTTAATTTTGAGTCAAGGATTATTCCAAGGTATTTTGCCTGAGTGTTCCATTGTATGTTATTGTGAAAAAATCTGTTAGTATCTGTAGGTTTGCGTTTTCTGCGTGTAAAATTATCAGCTTCGCTCTTGGTCATATTTACTTTAATTTTTCATTTAGAAAACCATCTTTCCAGTGTTACCAGGTGTCTTTGTAGGTATTTAGCTGCTTGATTAGGTTGCCAACTGTTCGCATAGATACAGGTATTGTCTGCGAATAAAGCTATGTTAGTATTTGAGTTTTTAGGGATATTATTTTTATAAGCTGAATAGTGTGGGTTCAAGAAGTGAGCCTTGTGGACACCTGCTTTGATGCGCCTGGAATTAGAGCTATTGTACTCAACTGAAACGTAAAAGTTTCTATTCGTTAAATATGATTTTAGAAGGTAGATCAAATTGTCGGGGAGTTTGATAGTTATTAATTTGTAGAGGAGGTCAGTGATCCATACTCGATCAAAAGCTTTCTATACGTCTAGAAATATACAGCTGGTACTTTGCATTTTGTTGAAGGCGTCTGTTATATGTTCAGTTAGGCGTACTAGTTGGTGTGTTGTGGAATGTTTCCTTCTGAACCCGAATTGTTCTTTAATAAGCGTGTTTGTGGAGGTTAGATGTTTAATTATTACGTTAAGGGTAACTGATTCGGTAATTTTGGTAATTTAGGAAACTAATTGGTCTGTAGTTCTGTGGAAATTTTGGATCTTTACCTGGCTTAGGTAGGCATACAAGTCTTGTATTATTTCCATAATATACAGTTGATTATCTGTGTTAAGTACGCTCTTCCTTCATCTGGAAAATGTTTCAATAAAACGTTTTGAATATTGTCGGGTCCACTAGCTTTGTATGGTTTCAGTTTTCTGATGATTGCTATTTTTGCTTTTTCTTTATATTTTTAGGTATTGTGTTATGGCCTCTGTTGAAAAAGTATGTAACTATTCTTTTGACGTTTCTATCGTGCCTTATATCTGACGGTGTTATGTTGGGTTTAAATGATTTTTCAAGCTAATCTGCTAGTGCATTTGCCTTGTCAGTGCTCGAGTATACTAGCCCGTTTTCGCCATGCAGTAAGGGGGTGGGGGTGTATGGCTTTGTCAAGTTTTTAGTTACTTTCCAAATTTAATTATCTTGCTATCTGTAACTTGGCAAAATTGTCTTGCCACGATTGTCTTTTGTGATTTAATATCTCTCTCTTGATTAGTCTCCTCAGATTGTTTATTTGATTTTTGTACCTAGGGCCCCGCGTTCGTTGGTAGGTTTACCTAACGTTATTGTGTAATTGGATTAACTTCTTGATGTTTATGGGGAGTGGAGGTGGGGTGAGTTTTGGTGCCATATTTGAGATGGAAATGTCTTTTGCTTGGGTAATTATGTCTATAAGCTCGGTAGTTGCAGCTTCCAGTTCTAACACATTGTTAATAGAATACTCTCGTTGAATGTTGTTTCTAATTGTCTCGCGGAATAGTGTCCAGTTTGCTTTTGCATAATTTAGTATTTTGGCTGTGTTAACTATATCTGATTGTTCTCTAATTGTTATTACTATTGGTAGGTGGTCAGAATCCAGATCATCAGTCATCTTAATTTCCAGGTACAATGGTAATTTTTATGCAGCGCATAATCAAGTACATCTAGCCGGTTTCCATTTGCTGGACGATGAGTAGGTTGGTATTGACTCAACACTCTTATAGGTGAACCTTGCAGGAAGTTATATGATATTTGTCGGGCCTTTTATAGACCGCTTCTGTCTTTCCGGTAGGCGTGACTTGAGCACTTCAAAGTTTCTCCACTTGGAGTCGGCGTCGTCTGCTACTGCTTCTTGTTTACGTAGACACTATAATTGCTCATGTTTACACTGTGTTTGTTTTGATCTGGCATGTGTCTTACTGACACATTTATTAGGTTCCCATTACCATATCTTGTGAACAGAAGACAGGGTAGCGAGTTGAATGCCAGCATTTATATATTAATTACATAAAAATCAAACTTTCAGTAATTGTTCTCTCGAAACGTAACTTCTCCTTACGAACATTTTTCGGCTACCGCTTCAATTATTATTACATTGAAAATGAATTAGATTCTTCTTAGATTTCCGTAAACTTCCTCAAATTATCTAAAAAGATCGGAATTACTTACAAATATTACTGTCCTTCCCGTGATCCGGTTCCCCTGGAACGTCTATTTAATGCGAATTTTATTTATGGCCTCTCTAAGCATCTATGGCTCAGGCCATGTCTACTTCAGTATTTACTTCAGGCGATACAAGTGGAAACTATTTGAAGAAAAATATTAGGATGTGTTTTTAAGACAAAACTAAATTCCAATTTTATTGTTGGTCAAAATAACGACGGTACAGGAAACACGGAGGTTTTCAAGGTTTGCGTGACCTTTCTATATGCATCATTCCTTAATGTCTTTTTGAGATTGCTGGAAGATCTTGATGTAAGTTTTCCAAGATACAATAGTCATTGTGTATTTATTGAAATTCTTCTTTCACAAAATTAAAAAAAGACTTTAACGTGTATTTACAACAGGATAGTCAAACTTAGTGTAGGTTATGACAACAATCTGAGAATTTTTCTTAAATTTTGCAAATTTCAGGTATTATCAGTACTGAAGGGGATGTGGAAAAAGGATGTGATCACTTTGGCAGTATTGGGTTGAGGGTAATAGGGTTGAGGAAAGGTTTGCTTGCTGACTGTTGATTCTGTTGTTGCTCTATACGTGACATGTCTCTTCAAAATACCTTGTCTGTTTCCATTATGAGATTTTCACCCCCTTACATACTTTTGAAACGTCATATGCCAATTTGTTCAAAACGAATTCTTTTACTTCAGCCAACATTGAAATAGAGCAGGCGGGTTTTCCCAATAAGCGTAAATTTTCGTGATGTTTTTCCGCATGAGGAGGAGGAGGTTTTTCCGCACTGACAATATTGATATCCTAATATCAAAGAGATACACTGTAGCGACCCATTGTCGGTTGGTCGCAACATATCTTATACTCTCCCCTTTTTGTGTCTTCGTTTTGTTTTTTGTACTTTGTCGGTGATATTTCTTCGACTTCGGCTTTTTTCAAAGTATTTAATTTGTTCAGATGTCAATGAAGCCGAGCCATTCTGGTTATCTCTCTCATTGTTCTATTGGCGGAACTTTTATTCTTATTGTTTCATTTTATTGCTTAATTATTCTTTGCATATTTTATTGCATTATTTTCTTCAACGATTTTTCTTATATTTTAAATCTTCATAAATAAATTTAAGGACCTGATTGTTGACTTATTTCGTAGAGAAATTTAGGTGGTTAAGCCACACACTCCTTCCGCTTTATGTTTCTGATTCGATCCTCATCTGCGATTGGCTGTTACCGATCAGACAGGACTGTTATGGTCGTCGACTTGAAAAAGCTACACTGAACACGGCTGGCGCTCGAAAATTGCACATATGAAGTAAATAATTGTGCAGCCTAGTATTAAAAGTTTATATAAATCAAAAGCAGCCTCGTCTGATAAAATATATCCATAGTTGGTAGTCGCCTTATTCAAACTTCAGCAAGGTGAAGGCTGAATTAATATTTTTGCTGACTGTTGTTTCTCTGTCCATATTGGGTGAAATTAGAAGCAGATTTGAAGCTTTTGGTGGTTGGTGATTTTGTGTTATATGTGGTGTGCAGTGGTTCTTTTCTTTACTAAAAATAAATATTATCTGTGGCTCTAAGCCCCTTTTCTTCAGTGTGTGAAAGTGATTGGTGTACCTTCAGTATGTTAGTGGTTTGTGGCTTTAGTGGAAATATGAGTGAAGTGGATATGTTCGCTTAGTTTGGCAATCATCGGGGGTCGGTTTACAATCAGGTATGTATTGGTTAATGTCCTAAATTTCTCATTCTGTCTCTGAAACCCAAGTGTGGTTCACATATGTTTAGATAGCGATATTACTGCACGTTAACATTGGTTCGAAAGCGTTATTTTATCTTGCACTGCACTATAGTTGATGCTACTTTTCAAATGCACGTTCTTTCTCTGCTCAGCATTTTGTTTGTTCAATTAAGAAATTGGTGTGGTTTATATTGCACGAAATCTCTACAGTATGTCCGTTTTGTATAACGTAAAATTTAAGGATTCGCAATGTTTTATTTCGATAACAAGCAAAGTTCAAAATTCCTTCGTTGCGTTCGCAGACTGTAAGCCAGTCCGTGAGAAACTCGTGAGTTGGAGACACCGCAATAAGGAGGCTGGCGATGAATGACAAAGGAAGACACGTTCTTTTAAACTAAACGAGGCTGTTCTTGAAAACAGCAGTCCGCATGAGTCTTTAGCCTTGCAAACGATTTTTTTTCCTCAGGTAGAAAGGTCCATCAAACCAACTACAAACACAAAAGAACCTCAGGGGAGAAACTGTTTTATCTTAAGCAGGCATGTACTGTATCTAGAAAGTGGTTTCGGGAGGAGTTCCCTGGTTACAGGAGTCCAGGCGTGTTCGAGAATGAAAATGTATTTTAAAAATTTACAATTATGCATAAAAGTATAATAATTCTGTATAAAACTCTGAATTTTAGGAGGGATCCGGATCCACCCCTAATTACGTCTC
>JAGDQP010006785.1:0-10826 GCA_022664845.1 Lepisma saccharinum | reverse complement strand
TTCTTAGTGATTCTTATATAATCGACAAGAGAAACACGATGGCGTTATTTTTTCCAAATCGGAACAGGGAAACACTGTCAAAAATCACGATCAATATACAAAAAAATCACCATTAACTCTATGGGTACTCAAAGTGTGTTCGAGATTTTCTTAGTGATTCTCATAGTACTCGACGAGAGAAACAATATGGCGTTATTTTTTTCCAAATCGGAGCAGGGAAGCACTGTCAAAAATCACGATCAATATCCAAAAAATCACCATTAACTCGAAGTGTGCCCGAGATTTTCTTAGTGATTCTTATAGTACTCAACGAGAGAAACACGATGGCGTTAAAATGTTTCAAATCGGAGCAGGGAAACACTGTCAAAAATCATGATCAATTTCAAAATAATAATATTATCAAAAAATAAATATGGCAACCGGCTGTCGCTCTTTCACCTCTGGCTGGACTCGCACATAGCATTAGATCTATGTGTGTATACTGTAGTGATTGGCTAGTGTCGAACGATAGACGGCAGATAAATCATTTAATCTCGATCATCCACTTTAAGTGCAATGCTTGTTATCTCTATGTAGCCCGGTTTTATTTACCTTCATTCTTAATTTATGCACGTACAGGACTGTACTTATAACAATATATGCTGTAAATAACATTTAGCTTTTTGGCAAGAATTAAAACGTGAATCGTCAAACTATCTACACAGCAATAACAACCGTATACAAGTCAGGGTCTCTGCATATATGCTACCGACAGGATTCCGAAGGGAGCATCAAATTTGAATGATTAATGCTTCATTCTAATGTTTCAGCGTTGGAATAACTGCAGCGAGATCTTTCCAACAATACTTCAAATACCTTCCTAACTACTAATTCCTGGGTTTAAAATTGCTCCCTCCCCCTAGTATTTCGAGAAACTCTCCTGTGATTTAGATTATCTATACAGGTTTGAATTAGCCTCGATGAGATCTTTCCAGCATCTGGCCAACCAGCTTCATATTCTTAGTAGTTCCTTAGTTAAATTGTCATCAGACTGGTAGAGAGATTGTACAAGATTTTACAGCACTTACTGCTAAATCCTAAAACTGAGCATAGATTTTTTTCATGTTGGTTCAGACTGAAAGTGGATAATCGAGATTACTGCTTCCTGTCTTTATATATTCATTAAATTTTTAATGGCATGGATCAGTCCAGTATCGCCTTCAGATAGAGGTCACTAGTACATAATATGCAAGATACTCGCATTGTGAAAAAAATTCTCCATTTCTATTCTTGGTTAGAGAGAAGCAACATATTCAGAGCTTCATCGAACACAAAAACAATTTTCTTTTTGGTTTTGAAGAGTATTTATTTTGCTGACTTTATAAAAAGCCCTCCCACCATGGAGTGGCAAACGTTACATGAAATAAATGATTCCAGTTTTACAAGTAAGTAACCAGATGAAGAATACATCATTGCATTCCTTCAAAATGTTGGTCTAATACATAAACGAGAAGATGTGGAAAATATCATAGGTATTTCATGCCAATCATGCTGTATAGTGGAGAATCAAAGCAGCTATAAACTTGGATTTGGATTTAAGTGCACTCAAAAGGCATGCAATAAAGGAGCGAAGTGCATTGAATGCTTAAAGGGTGGAAGATGTAAAACAACTTGCCGTAAACGCATCAACTCGTTCAAAAATACATTTTTTGGATGTGCATTTGGAAATACATTTTTTGATAAAAGTGTCATTTTTATCACTCTTACATTTGATATGCCTGTGGATGCAAAGCCCACGAGTTACATGATCAAAAATTAGTGAAGAGACTGGTATCAAAGGTGAATATCACATCACTGACTGGACATCGTATTTACGAGAAGTTTGCTATTCTGTCAGCAAGAAAACAAAATTACAAGGCACAGTCGAAATAGATGAGTCACTTGTTCACACGAAAACATCACAAAGGCCGCATTCTTAAAGGTCAATCGTTATGGGCTATAGGAGGTGTGGAGCGAGAAATTGGAAAATTCTTTATTGAAGTTTCAAAAACACGAGATGCTAAAAACTCTTGAACACATCATTCGGGAAAATGTTGAACTGTGTATACTGACAACTGGAAGGAATATAACAATATTTCGAATAATTGTAAAGTGAAACATGATACAATTAATCACTCGAAAAAAGGTCTCTCTAGTTAAATATTGATCATAAGTTTATCAAAAGGCCCGTCAGAAACGAAAATTATGACAACCAACCACTGTGAAAGAATGTGGAGAGAACTACGCAGAAACATGGAATGTGTTCGCTCTTACACGAACAATAAAGGTGAAGAGATGGAATTCGCTCCCTCCTATGAAGATTAATATGTATATTTTCGAAATACACTTAATCCATTGACAAAAGAGAGATACGGTGGCAAAGTTCCCGATCTACCTCAAATGTTTCAAAAAATACTAACAGATATTCGATAAGTTTAAAAAGGAATAAATGAACCAAATAAAATTCATCGATCTGAAAATGTTATAGAAATTCCAGTGACTGTCCATGAAGAGTCTCGTGAAAATTCGGAATCTGAAATCGAAGACCCGCTGTCGGAAAATATTATTGATTTGACATCTAATGACAAATATGAACCTGATCACCCAAAGTCAAGAAGTCCAGAGCCAGAATATGTTTCAGAAGGCTTAAGCGATGCATTCATATCAATCAAAGAAAATTCTAACAATTTAATGGACCATAAGTATATAAACGACATTTCAAACTATGATTTGGTGCGAATTCAAATACACTGTAACACAATGTCTCATTACAAACCATTTATCCGAAGTTTGCACTTTGTTGAAAGATATTTAGACAGAGTAAATATATATTGAAACTAGAACTGAAGAAAGTTTGAACCCCAAAATTCAAAATGTGAATTGGAGACACAAAGCATTTGATTTCTTGTTTGATACATTTACCATTTTAAGTGCCACAAGCAATAGAAATTGTTTATTGAATTCTATTAGTATTTTGTTATTTGGCAATGGAAACCGCGCCAATTTCCTCCGATTGCTTTCAGTTAAAATGATGTGGGATACGCAAGATGAACTTTCCAATAATTTCAATCTACTCGTCGAGATTCAGACGAACTGGCACGAATCATTCACAATACGTCACAAACAATAACCGAAAAGAGGACACGAATTCCACAGTCTGGCTGAGGACAAAATGTCCATATGCAAATGATTGCAGAATCTTTCCAACGCGCAATTTATTGCTATCAAATCAATGAAAAAGGCGAACATTTAAATAATATCTTAAAATCAAACAATGAGAAAGCAAAAGTAATAAATTTCAGAAAAACTCCGTATATTCCTAAAGTAACTGGGCAGTTTGAACTAATTCGTGTTTTGCTATGTAATGGTCACTTTGAACCACTCCTTAAATTGACAAATGACCCTGTCCGAGAAAATCTTAGGTTTGTTTAAAAATAATTTCACGTGGTACGTGGGTGAGACTAAAAAAAAAAATCCCAAAATTAACAAAACAGCGTGAAAGGTGAATGAGTGAGATGCTCCTATATACAGGGTGTGTTCTGAAAGTAGTAGGACTGATTTAAAAAAAAAATGTATTCATGATAATAGTACAAACGATTAGAATTGTTCGAAGTAGCATCCTTCCGCATCTACACACTGCTGCCAACGAGTTTTCCAGTTTTCGTATGCCTCCAGGAACCTCTGGACCGGAATGCTGTTTAGCTCCCTCGTCACGGCCTGTTGAACCGTCTGTAGCGAGCCGTGATGCTTCCCCTTGAGCGTCGATTTTAATCTCGGGAATAGAAAAAAGTCGGCGGGACCAAGTCGGGGCTGTAGGGGGGATGAGGCAGCGTTGCGACATTGTACTGGGCAAGATACTCCACTACGCCGAACGCTGTATGGCTCGGCGCGTTGTCATGGTGCAGCCGCCAATTGTTGGCGATGGCTGGACGGACACAAACAATGCGTTTCGCAGTCTTTTGAGGACTTCCACGTAAAAAAACTGCTTTAACTGTTTGTTTGGGTGGTATGACCTCTTTGTGGATGAGCATGGATCAAAAAAGCAAATGAACATGGACTTTTGCTTGGATTTGCTCATTCGTGCTTTCTTTACACCCGATCTAGCCATGGCAGCATCACCGTAGGCCTCCTTAATTATGTCGTGTCTCTCTTTGCCCGTTTTACCAAGCTTTACACAAAATTTGATTGCGTATCGCTGCTCCAGTAAACACTCCATGATTCTCCGTGACGAGGCGTTTCGACAGGGGTTTACAGTACAAGCGACCTGCTCTCTTCAACGGCCGAGAGCCGACTGCCGCTGTTTCCCAGCGTTCCCAATATCCCCCTCCACCGATCGTGCGCGCGCAGACCGCCTCTCGTCCGCCCATTCACTCAGGAAAAAGCCAGTCCTATTACTTTCAGAACAAACCTTGTATGCATCACGTCTCCGTCGTTAGGAGCGGAAACGGCTGTATCTGGCTAAGACTGCATAAAGAAATAAAATAACGCTATCTTGTTTCTCTCGTCGAGTACTATAAGAATAACTGAAAATAAAACTCGGGCACACTTTGAGTACCCATAGAGTTAACGGTGATTGTTTGGATGTTGATTTTTGACAGTGTTTCGCTGTTTCGATTTAAATTTTTTTAACGCCATCCTATTTCTCTCGTCGAATACTATAGAAATCACTAAGAAAATCTTGGGCACACTTTGAGTATCCATAAAGTTAATTGTGAATTTTTGGATATTAATCGTGATTTTTGACAGTGTTTCCCTGTTCCGATTTTAAAAAATAACGCCATCGTGTTTCTCTCGTCGAATACTATAAGAATCACTGAAACAATCTCGGGCAAACTTTGAGTACCCATAGAGTTAATGGTGATTTTTTGGATATTGATAGTGATTTTTGACATTGTTTCCCTGCTCCGATTTGAAAAAAATTAACGCCATCGTGTTTCGTCGAGTACTATAAGAATCACTGAAAAAAATTCGGGCAGACTTTGAGTACCCGTAGAGTTAATGGTGATTTTTTTTATATTGATCGTGATTTTGACAATGTTTCCCTGCTCCGATTTGAAAAATATTAACGCTATCGTGTTTCTCTTGTCGAGTACTATAAGAATCACTAAGAAAATCTCGGGCACACTTTCGGTACCCATGACCGCGAAGTCATATACAATTTCTAGCAGCATAGGATGTCGGGCCAATTTCGGCTAAATACTGGCAACGTTGTACGATTTTGGGCCAATATTTGTCCGATATTTCCTGCTGCTAGGGACATTTCCTTTTCTGATTGCACTTTAGATACTTCCCAGAATCGTTTAAAATAGTGGAGGCATTTACATAGGCGGCGCCAGGATTTTGGTAATGTGCTTGCAGGCTGGGAAGGAATAAGACATAGTAAAAAATATTAACATGGTACGCAATAAAAACTTTTATGTACATATTTAAAGAAACTTCATGCATGGATACACGTGTATGTGAGTTACGGATTTTTCAAAGAAATATCAGAATTTTTAAGTGTACAAGGGTACTTTTTTGCAATGGCATCAATTACAAGAGCTTTTATAAGGACATTCTTCTGTTGAATGGAACCATGGCTTTAAATTCTTCAATGACATCTTCAATATCTATGCTCACTGAAATCGACTTTTCAACAGAAAGCAACATTATGGAGTTGAGTCTCTGTTGAAGCATAGTCGATCTTAGTTTGGACTTGACATAATTGATCTTGGAGAAACTCCGTTCGCATGAGCAACTAGTAACTGGAATCACTGAAAACTTTCTCATCAATCTGTAGAAATTCACATACACCCTTTCTCTTCCGGATTTTTGCAACCACTTTAGCCAATCAAGAACTGTAGATGGAGGATTGTTCAAGCGCTTTGCTCGTAGAAGTGTGATTTCAGCTTTAATTTGTGACGCATTTAGACCAAAACGTTCTGCTACTACTTGATAATCAGTACTATTACACTGAGCAAGGCGAACAACTTTCCCAGTTACTTGAATGAGGTCTATAGTCTCTTGAGAAAATCTTGTGTTAAGTCCCAGAATAAGGCTATCCAATAAAGGATAGAATGTCCAATACTTGATTGCCTCCTTTGTCGTTTCCGCAAAAACACCTGTTTCCTGTGAGTCGTCCACAAATGAAGAGATTTTTCGCTTTCTAGGCGGCGCTTTCTAAAATAAAATAACTTATTTTCTTACCTGTAGTTACTTTTGGGAAGCATCCATCGCCATCGTCAGAAGTTTGTTCCTGGACTTTGCCTTTATCCTCTGCCAATTGCTTCTTCCTATTAAACGATGATTTACCAACAGTTTCGCTTGAAGTTGAAGATGTGGTTTTTTATCCACCCAAGCAAAGTTCCCTGTTGTTTTAATTTAAACATTTTAAGGGCAAATTAACATGCCGACATGCGTACATACAATAACAACTCAACTAGCAATTACATCGCACTGTTCGCCGAAGACGCTCTGCCAACACATCCTAACATTATTGCCAGAACGCTCTGCACTATTGAGCCTTAAGATCTCAATAATAATCCCTAAGTTTTACTAAAAAAAATTAGAAAAGCACTGTATGATAGCAAGTAACTTATGAGGACTTAAGAAGTCACTCAAATATATCCAAACATAGGAAACAATAAATATATAAAATAGAAAGGCTTATTGTAGGAAATGTGAAAATCGAAGTTAAAGTACACAGTAGGTGCAGCTGCACCCACTGTAGCGCCGCCTATGGAGGCATAAAGGGTGGAGGTTATGTGGCCCGCAAAAATAGTAAAAATTACAGGAGAAAGGTATCGATAAGGTTTCCAAAGTGTGTGGAAGCGTTGAAAATATATATAAAAAATTGAGTAAAGAAAGTGTGAAATGAGAGTAAAAAGCGAGAAGTAGGCCTATGTATTACTAGACGTAGTTCCGCATTAGGGCCGACGATATGTAGTGTGGTAAAGATGATCTGCATCATATTAAATGAAAAAAAGTAAACCAACCTTAGGGTAAGTAGAACATCTTTTCTTACATTGTGTCGGTAATTTTTGTACTCACTAGGATACATTGATGTTTAGACCAGCTAGTTGCATGCTTTGCTTTATGCAGTGAAGAAACGTCTGTACTTTAGATACTCTCTTGGATCGTTATAAGCAGTGAAGGTTAGGTTAGATTGGGTTAGTTAAACTTCTATTAGTTAGTCTAAGTAAAATTTAACTAGGCTTTTCGCCTCTAGTCCTTCCGAATTAGATCCGAAATAATGTACAGAACATGATGATTCCTCTTACGGGACAGTATCTAAAGAACATCCGAAGAACTGGTCCAGCAAGTACTATTGCATTAGGATCGTTTTGTTTCCTCGTGCAGAAGGGTGAAGATAGGATCAAAAAGTATTCCTTACATAAATATAGTAAGATTGTTTTACCCTTTATAACGTAAGCTAACCAAAGTTTCCTAACTAACAATCAGTGATGAATTGAGTGAACGAGTTCTGAGAACCATTTTATCTAATATATAACCCAACCTTAATTAACTTAATCTTCGTTAGTAAATAAACGATGTTTAACATTATGTCAATAAATTGATTCGTTAATGCGAAAGAGATTTTGTTATAACAAAGAACGCACGACGTAATATCTATATGATTACCCAGTTATTTCTAGGCCTATAGTCCGTCTTCGGTCCGTTCAACCTGAAGCACACTACCACATATAGTGTGGTCGCTTAGAGCAAATATTGGACAGAATCGTGACATGTTGAATTAAAGCGACAGATTTTGCATAGTTCTTCTATACCCTCAGTACAATCAATTTGCAGGGAAATACCCGATTTTCGAGTCCGCCATCTTGAAATACGACCCCATCTTTATTTCTTCAAGGATTTTCGACTTTTCTTTAAACAAATTGCTGTTTGTCTCACACAACGCTTGAGTTTACAGCAAAACGTGTTCAAATATCTTATTTACCATTAAATTTCCTACAAGTTGAACCCAATACCACTTTTGTAGCTTTCATAGTTTTCGAGATATAAGCTTTGAAAAAGTGATTATTTTGTAAATTTTCGAATTTTCTTCAAAAATCGCTTATTATCTTCCCCAATGGTTGAGTTTACAGTAAAACGTGTTCAAATATCTTATTTTCCATTAAATTCCCTACAATTTGAGCCCAATACCGCTTTTGTATCTTCAAAGCATTCAAAATCTTGACACTTTATAGGTTGCTATATAGTTTGCTGGGTTATGTTGAATATACCCAGTGCAGTTTTTGACCGAACGCGGATGTGGGACCGAACTGTGGCTTCCTTCAAGTTGCGTCCGGAACGAACGGCGTAAAACTCGATCCGCTTTATTTTCTGACAATACATGACGTAGTACAAAATTATTGACACAGGTATACAAATAGTGAGCAATAAGTATCAGGTATTTTACATGGCAGATACGTCGATTCATAGAATAGCAATGTTGGACATAATAAGTACTTGTTTAGGATACATGCGAAGGGCCGCCACAGTTGCGGCAAGAAACTCGATGACAAATGTAGGATATGCTTGAGAGAAGCGAGCCACAAAAAGTTCGGTTCCATCTTTCAACACAACTGTGATGAACATAGGATAGGGGTGCTATCCACAAAAGCAGTAGTACGAACAAAGTCGGGTTGAAACAAATCACAAGGAACTGATCAAGTTTTTTTTAAGTTGAAGCATTGTCCACTGAGGAAAGATATTTTCGATGAGAGCAGATACTTGCGGAAATCTCAACGATGTAAGCGGATCGGTCCAACTAATGTAGCCAGCGATGACTGTTCGAAGACGGGAAGAGGCTGCCGAAAGTAGCGTTGGGGCAAAGCGCAAAATAAGAAGATACTTTTGCAAAATAGACACTGAAATAGTTATAGTTTACACTTCAACTCCTAGGTAAACGAGTTCCTTGGTAGGCACTAATAAACTTTTCTTAATATTTTACTGCAAGTGTAGAGTTGCATAGTATAGACACTGCGTGATTGTGGGCCATTCTACTCACCTTTTCGCTCGTGAACGGAGACAAATTCGACAAAGAAGTCGAAGAAGGAGGGTATCCGCAAGACTGGGCCCTCAACCTCTTGATAATCCAGTTGATTTTTTGGTGGATCTTTTAGGTGACCCGGTCAAGTACGAAGACCGCGTTCCTGAGCCGCCGATGCAACTCCCAAATCCTCTCGCCGACCTTCTTCTTGAACATGACCTTCACCAAGAAGATTTACAGTGGCCTCCAGACGACCCCCGCTTGATATTCTTATATTTGGCCCAGGCTCGCAACGACGATGTTCTTCACGACCTTCGAAGTCAGGAACCTGGAACGTATTACCCGATGGTCGGGAATTCTGTAGACAACTCATTCAAGATCTCAGCGAAATCCAACCTGCACCTGATGTGGACCATCTAGAAGACGTCCTTTCTGTTTAGAAAGATGAACCAGGGACGCCCGGAGAATCTGCCTCGGACAGGGACCCTTCTGAAGGTTGGGACGCTTTCGCTCCCGAGTTCTAAAGTTTGCTGAAGTATCTCAATTCTGAGATATTGAAGCCTTCCCCCCCCCGGGGGGAATTGGTCACCACATCGACTTTATATCATACTCCACCGGATAACTGTCCCTTTGTCATGCGTGGTATTCCTCGTGTGCTCTTGCTAATTATTGAGGACGTGTCGTCAGCAGACATCTCAGAAGTTCCTCCCCACTTAAAAGTGAACTACTTTCATGCTTTTATGGTCGAGAAACGAGACGGCAGCGGAAGGGTAATATACGACTGCCATTATTAGACCTACTGTTATTCTTCCCCTCCCGTTCACTTACAACGTGTCACGGACTTGGTGAGCCAAGCAGAGGCGGCCCTAGCCTTTGCGGGGCCCTGGGCAATGACTCTCCACGGGTCCCCACGAAATCCCAATAACTTAAACCCCAATATATATACAATCGTGCATACATGCATACAAATGCGTGTGTGTGTACTTCTGTGCAGAGAAACTATTTTTTAACGCAAAACCTGAATTCGGGTGAATGTTATTCCGAAGATCGGGAATTGACGTATTGATTTTCAAGAAATAAAGTCGATGTAATGAAATACAATATCGTATAATTAGGAAACCGAAAATTACTTCTAACTATAAACAAGTACAGCTTTACAATAATAAGGCAAGTATTCTTATAGTAGTTAAAGGTTAATTCTGTGATTTTTCTTGTTGCTAATCTTCAATCAAATCGCTATAATCTAGAGTTGATGCAACGTCGTTTTCTACAGATGGGAATGTGAGAGCAGACATCCGGGCTTGAGTCATGGTGTTCTTTAGATATGTCTTGATGAGCTTTAGCTTAGGAAAGCTCATCTCGCCAGACCCAACATTAGCGGAAATCATGGCTATTATTGTCAGTGCAATATAATTGTTCGTGTAGATTTCGCTGTTTTTACTATGCACTTATTTTGACACACGCACAAAAAATCAGAGAGCTCATGAAACGGGTCATCTACTCAATCAACTATGATCAACACATTTCAATTTGAAAACAAACAAAACGCGGTAAACACACACTAAGATTGGTCATTTATTAGTATATGATAAATAACTACAACTGCGGTATTTTACGTGACTCCAGGCACTGAAGCAGGCTAAACTACGCGTCAGCAGCGCTCTCTGCGTGCAGGACCCTGGGTGGTTGCCCGGTTCGCCCGTACCTAAGGCCGCCACTGGAACAAAGTGTCAACAGAAACTGTTTTTTGCCAAAATTGACCTCAGAGACGGTTTCTACCAAACTACCTTGGCCGCTTATACACGTCAATTCTTCGGTATTAAATGTGACAAGAGAT